>CAWUFW010026685.1:0-31682 GCA_963921515.1 Calotriton arnoldi
CTGCGCCTCTCTTGCCTCTTGCACCTCTGTTGGCTCTTTCTGCACCTCACTTGCTCCTTTCTACACTTCTCTTGCCTCTTTCTGCACCCCTGTTGATTCATTCTGCACTTTCCATGCTTCTTTCTGCACCTGTCTTGCTTCTTTCTGCAACCCTGTTTTCTCTTTATGTACCTCTTTTGCCTCTTTCTGCACTTTTCTTCCCTTTTTCTGCACCTCTCATCCCTCTTTCTGCACGTCTGTTGCTTCTTTCTGCACCTCATTTGCTTCTTTCTGCACCCCTGTTGCCTCTTTCTGCACTTTTCTTCCCTTTTTCTGCACCTCTCATCCCTCTTTCTGCACGTCTGTTGCTTCTTTCTGCACCTCATTTGCTTCTTTCTGCACCCCTGTTGTCTCTTTCTGCACTCGTCTTCCCTCTTTCTGTATCTTTCCTGCCTGTTTTTGCACCTCACTTGCCTCTTTCTGCACTTTTCTTGCTTCTTTCTACACCTCTGTTGCTTCTTTCAGCAATTCTCTTGCCTCTGTGCACTTCCCTTGTCTGTTTCTGCACTTCTCTTGCCTCATTCTGCACCCCTGTTGCTTCATTCTGCACTTTCCATGCTTCTTTCTGCACCTGTCTTGCTTCGTTCTGCACCCCTGTTGTCTCTTTATGTACCTCTTTTGCCTCGTTCTGCACTTTTCTTGCCTTTTTCTGCACCTCTCTTGCCTCTTTCTGCACGTCTGTTGCCTCTTTCTGCACCTCATTTGCTTCTTTGTGCACCACTGTTGTCTCTTTCAGCACTCGTTTTCCCTCTTTCTGTTCCTTTGCTGCCTGTTTTTGCATCTCACTTGCCTCTTTCTGCACTTTTCTTGCTTCTTTCTACACCTCTGTTGCTTCTTTCAGCAATTCTCTTGCCTCTTTGTGCACTTCTCTTGACTGTTTCTGCACCACTCTTGCCTCTTTTTGCACCTCTGTTGGCTCATTCTGGACCTCACTTGCTCCTTTCTACACTTCCCTTGCCTCTTTCTGCACCCCTGTTGCTTCATTCTGCACTTTCCATGCTTCTTTCTGCACCTGTCTTGCTTCTTTCTACACCCCTGTTGTCTCTTTATGTACCTCTTTTGCCTCTTTCTGCACTTTTCTTGCCTTTTTCCTGCACCTCTCTTCCCTCTTTCTGCACGTCTGTTGCCTCTTTCTGCACCTCATTTGCTTCTTTCTGCACCTCTGATGTCTCTTTCTGTACTCGTCTTCCCTCTTTCTGTACCTTTCCTGCCTGTTTTTGCATCTCACTTGCCTCTTTCTGCACTTTTCTTGCTTCTTTCTACACCTATGTTGCTTCTTTCAGCAATTCTCTTGCCTCTGTGTGCACTTCTCTTTGCCTGTTTCTGCACCTCTCTTGCCTCTTTTTGCACCTCTGTTGGCTCTTTCTGCACCTCACTTGCTCCTTTCTACACTTCTCTTGCCTCTTTCTGCACCCCTGTTGCTTCATTCTGCACTTTCCATGCTTCTTTCTGCACCTGTCTTGCTTCTTTCTTCACCCCTGTTGTCTCTTTATCTACCTCTTTCGCCTCTTTCTGCACTTTTCTTGCCTTTTTCCTGCACCTATCTTCCCTCTTTCTGCACGTCTGTTGCTTCTTTCTGCACCTCATTTGCTACTTTCTGCACCCCTGTTGTCTCTTTCTGCACTCGTCTTTCCTCTTTCTGTACCTTTCCTGCCTGTTTTTGCACCTCACTTGCCTCTTTCTGCACTTTTCTTGCTTCTTTCTACACCTCTGTTGCTTCTTTCAGCAATGCTCTTGCCTCTGTGAGCACTTCCCTTGTCTGTTTCTGCACTTCTCTTGCCTCATTCTGCACCCCTGTTGCTTCATTCTGCACTTTCCATGCTTCTTTCTGACCTGTCTTGCTTCTTTCTGCACCCCTGTTGTCTCTTTATGTACCTCTTTTGCCTCTTTCTGCACTTTTCTTGCCTTTTTCTGCACCTCTCATCCCTCTTTCTGCACGTCTGTTGCCTCTTTCTGCACCTCATTTGCTTCTTTGTGCACCACTGTTGTCTCTTTCAGCACTCGTCTTCCCTTTCTGTACCTTTGCTGCCTGTTTTTGCATCTCACTTGCCTCTTTTTGCACTTTTCTTGCTTCTTTCTACACCTCTGTTGCTTCTTTCAGCAATTCACTTGCCTCTTTGTGCACTTCTCTAGCCTGTTTCTGCACCTCTCTTGCCTCTTTTTGCACCTCTGTTGGCTCTTTCTGGACCTCACTTGCTCCTTTCTACACTTCTCTTGCCTCTTTCTGCAACCCTGTTGCTTCATTCTGCACTTTCCATGCTTCTTTCTGCACCTGTCTTGCTTCTTTCTTCACCCCTGTTGTCTCTTTATGTACCTCTTTCACCTCTTTCTGCACTTTTCTTGCATTTTTCCTGCACCTCTTTTCCATGTTTCTGCACCTCTGTTGCCTCTTTCTGCACTCCATTTGCTTCTTTCTGCACCCCTGTTTTCTCTTTCAGCACTCGTCTTCCCTCTTTCTGTACCTTTCCTGCCTGTTTTTGCATCTCACTTGCCTCTTTCTGCACTTTTCTTGCTTCTTTCTACACCTCTGTTGCTTCTTTCAGCAATTCTCTTGCCTCTGTGTGCACTTCTCTTTGCCTGTTTCTGCACCTCTCATCCCTCTTTCTGCACGTCTGTTGCTTCTTTCTGCACCTCATTTGCTTCTTTCTGCACCCCTGTTGTCTCTTTCTGCACTCGTCTTCCCTCTTTCTGTACCTTTCCTGCCTGTTTTTGAACCTCACTTGCCTCTTTCTGCACTTTTCTTGCTTTTTTCTACACCTCTGTTGCTTCTTTCAGCATTTCTCTTGCCTCTTTGTGCACTTCCCTTGTCTGTTTCTGCACTTCTCTTGCCTCATTCTGCACCTCTGTTGCTTCATTCTGCACTTTCCATTCTTCTTTCTGCACCTGTCTTGCTTCTTTCTGCACCCCTGTTGTCTCTTTATGTACCTCTTTTGCCTCTTTCTGCACTTTTCTTGCCTTTTTCTGCACCTCTCTTCCCTCTTTCTGCACGTCTGTTGCCTCTTTCTGCACCTCATTTGCTTCTTTGTGCACCATTGTTGTCTCTTTCAGCACTCGTTTTCCCTCTTTCTGTTCCTTTGCTGCCTGTTTTTGCATCTCACTTGCCTCTTTCTGCACTTTTCTTGCTTCTTTCTACACCTCTGTTGCTTCTTTCAGCAATTCTCTTGCCTCTTTGTGCACTTCTCTTGCCTGTTTCTGCACCTCTCTTGCCTCTTTTTGCACCTCTGTTGGCTCATTCTGGACCTCACTTGCTCCTTTCTACACTTCTCTTGCCTCTTTCTGCACCCCTGTTGCTTCATTTTGCACTTTCCATGCTTCTTTCTGCACCAGTCTTGCTTCTTTCTACACAACTGTTGTCTCTTTATGTACCTCTTTTGCCTCTTTCTGCACTTTTCTTGCCTTTTTCCTGCACCTCTCTTCCCTCTTTTTGCACGTCTTTTGCCTCTTTCTGCACCTCATTTGCTTCTTTCTGCACCTCTGTTGTCTCTTTCTGTACTCGTCTTCCCTCTTTCTGTACCTTTCCTGCCTGTTTTTGCATCTCACTTGCCTCTTTCTGCACTTTTCTTGCTTCTTTCTACACCTCTGTTGCTTCTTTCAGCAATTCTCTTGCCTCTGTGTGCACTTCTCTTTGCCTGTTTCTGCACCTCTCTTGCCTCTTTTTGCACCTCTGTTGGCTCTTTCTGCACCTCACTTGCTCCTTTCTACACTTCTCTTGCCTCTTTCTGCACCCCTGTTGCTTCATTCTGCACTTTCCATGCTTCTTTCTGCACCTGTCTTGCTTCTTTCTACACCCCTGTTGTCTCTTTATGTACCTCTTTTGCCTCTTTCTGCACTTTTCTTGCCTTTTTCCTGCACCTCTCTTCCCTCTTTTTGCACGTCTGTTGCCTCTTTCTGCACCTCATTTGCTTCTTTCTGCACCTCTGTTGTCTCTTTCTGTACTCGTCTTCCCTCTTTCTGTACCTTTCCTGCCTGTTTGTGCACCTCACTTGCCTCTTTCTGCACTTTTCTTGCTTCTTTCTACACCTCTGTTGCTTCTTTCAGCAATTCTCTTGCCTCTTTGTGCACTTCCCTTGTCTGTTTCTGCACTTCTCTTGCCTCATTCTGCACCCCTGTTGCTTCATTCTGCACTTTCCATGCTTCTTTCTGCACCTGTCTTGCTTCTTTCTGCACCCCTGTTGTCTCTTTATGTACCTCTTTTGCCTCTTTCTGCACTTTTCTTGCCTTTGTCTGCACCTCTCTTCCCTCTTTCTGCACGTCTGTTGCCTCTTTCTGCACCTCATTTGCTTCTTTGTGCACCACTGTTGTCTCTTTCAGCACTCGTTTTCCCTCTTTCTGTTCCTTTGCTGCCTGTTTTTGCATCTCACTTGCCTCTTTCTGCACTTTTCTTGCTTCTTTCTACACCTCTGTTGCTTCTTTCAGCAATTCTCTTGCCTCTTTGTGCACTTCTCTTGCCTGTTTCTGCACCTCTCTTGCCTCTTTTTGCACCTCTGTTGGCTCTTTCTGGACCTCACTTGCTCCTTTCTACACTTCTCTTGCCTCTTTCTGCACCCCTGTTGCTTCATTCTGCACTTTCCATGCTTCTTTCTGCACCAGTCTTGCTTCTTTCTGCACCCCTGTTGTCTCTTTATGTACCTCTTTTGCCTCTTTCTGCACTTTTCTTGCCTTTTTCCTGCACCTCTCTTCCCTCTTTTTGCACGTCTGTTGCCTCTTTCTGCACCTCATTTGCTTCTTTCTGCACCTCTGATGTCTCTTTCTGTACTCGTCTTCCCTCTTTCTGTACCTTTCCTGCCTGTTTTTGCATCTCACTTGCCTCTTTCTGCACTTTTCTTGCTTCTTTCTACACCTCTGTTGCTTCTTTCAGCAATTCTCTTGCCTCTGTGTGCACTTCTCTTTGCCTGTTTCTGCACCTCTCTTGCCTCTTTTTGCACCTCTGTTGGCTCTTTCTGCACCTCACTTGCTCCTTTCTACACTTCTCTTGCCTCTTTCTGCACCCCTGTTGCTTCATTCTGCACTTTCCATGCTTCTTTCTGCAACAGTCTTGCTTCTTTCTACACCCCTGTTGTCTCTTTATGTACCTCTTTTGCCTCTTTCTGTACTTTTCTTGCCTTTTTCCTGCACCTCTCTTCCCTCTTTTTGCACGTCTGTTGCCTCTTTCTGCACCTCATTTGCTACTTTCTGCACCTCTGTTGTCTCTTTCTGTCTCGTCTTCCCTCTTTCTGTACCTTTCCTGCCTTTTTTGCACCTCACTTGCCTCTTTCTGCACTTTTCTTGCTTCTTTCTACACCTCTGTTGCTTCTTTCAGCAATGTCTCTTGCCTCTTTGTGCACTTCCCTTGTCTGTTTGTGCACTTCTCTTGCCTCATTCTGCACCCCTGTTGCTTCATTCTGCACTTTCCATGCTTCTTTCTGCACCTGTCTTGCTTCTTTCTGCACCCCTGTTGTCTCTTTATGTACCTCTTTTGCCTCTTTCTGCACTTTCCTTGCCTTTTTCTGCACCTCTCTTCCCTCTTTCTGCACGTCTGTTGCCTCTTTCTGCACCTCATTTGCTTCTTTGTGCACCACTGTTGTCTCTTTCAGCACTCGTCTTCCCTCTTTCTGTACCTTTGCTGCCTGTTTTTGCATCTCACTTGCCTCTTTCTGCACTTTTCTTGCTTCTTTCTACACCTCTGTTGCTTCTTTCAGCAATTCTCTTGCCTCTTTGTGCACTTCTCTTGCCTGTTTCTGCACCTCTCTTGCCTCTTTTTGCACCTCTGTTGGCTCTTTCTGGACCTCACTTGCTCCTTTCTACACTTCTCTTGCCTCTTTCTGCACCCCTGTTGCTTAATTCTGCACTTTCCATGCTTCTTTCTGCACCTGTCTTGCTTCTTTCTTCACCCCTGTTGTCTCTTTATGTACCTCTTTCGCCTCTTTCTGCACTTTTCTTGCCTTTTTCCTGCACCTCTCTTCCCTCTTTCTGCACGTCTGTTGCCTCTTTCTGCACCTCATTTGCTTCTTTCTGCACCTCTGTTGTCTCTTTCTGCACTCGTCTTTCCTCTTTCTGTACCTTTCCTGCCTGTTTTTGCACCTCACTTGCCTCTTTCTGCACTTTTCTTGCTTCTTTCTACACCTCTGTTGCTTCTTTCAGCAATGCTCTTGCCTCTGTGAGCACTTCCCTTGTCTGTTTCTGCACTTCTCTTGCCTCATTCTGCACCCCTGTTGCTTCATTCTGCACTTTCCATGCTTCTTTCTGCACCTGTCTTGCTTCTTTCTGCACCCCTGTTGTCTCTTTATGTACCTCTTTTGCCTCTTTCTGCACTTTTCTTGCCTTTTTCTGCACCTCTCATCCCTCTTTCTGCACATCTGTTGCCTCTTTCTGCACCTCATTTGCTTCTTTGTGCACCACTGTTGTCTCTTTCTGCACTCGTCTTCCCTCTTTCTGTACCTTTCCTGCCTGTTTTTGCATCTCACTTGCCTCTTTCTGCACTTTTCTTGCTTCTTTCTACACCTCTGTTGCTTCTTTCAGCAATTCTCTTGCCTCTTTGTGCACTTCTCTTGCCTGTTTCTGCACCTCTCTTGCCTCTTTTTGCACCTCTGTTGGCTCTTTCTGGACCTCACTTGCTCCTTTCTACACTTCTCTTGCCTCTTTCTGCACCCCTGTTGCTTCATTCTGCACTTTCCATGCTTCTTTCTGCACCTGTCTTGCTTCTTTCTTCACCCCTGTTGTCTCTTTATGTACCTCTTTCACCTCTTTCTGCACTTTTCTTGCATTTTTCCTGCACCTCTCTTCCATCTTTCTGCACCTCTGTTGCCTCTTTCTGCACCTCATTTGCTTCTTTCTGCACCCCTGTTTTCTCTTTCTGCACTCGTCTTCCCTCTTTCTGTACCTTTCCTGCCTGTTTTTGCATCTCACTTGCCTCTTTCTGCACTTTTCTTGCTTCTTTCTACACCTCTGTTGCTTCTTTCAGCAATTCTCTTGCCTCTGTGTGCACTTCTCTTTGCCTGTTTCTGCACCTCTCAACCCTCTTTCTGCACGTCTGTTGCTTCTTTCTGCACCTCATTTGCTTCTTTCTGCACCCCTGTTGTCTCTTTATGCACTCGTCTTCCCTCTTTCTGTACCTTTCCTGCCTGTTTTTGCACCTCACTTGCCTCTTTCTGCACTTTTCTTGCTTTTTTCTACACCTCTGTTGCTTCTTTCAGCAATTCTCTTGCCTCTTTGTGCACTTCTCTTGTCTGTTTCTGCACTTCTCTTGCCTCATTCTGCACCCCTGTTGCTTCATTCTGCACTTTCCATTCTTCTTTCTGCACCTGTCTTGCTTCTTTCTGCACCCCTGTTGTCTCTTTATGTACCTCTTTTGCCTCTTTCTGCACTTTTCTTGCCTTTTTCTGCACCTCTCTTCCCTCTTTCTGCACGTCTGTTGCCTCTTTCTGCACCTCATTTGCTTCTTTGTGCACCATTGTTGTCTCTTTCAGCACTCGTCTTCCCTCTTTCTGTACCTTTCCTGCCTGTTTTTGCATCTCACTTGCCTCTTTCTGCACTTTTCTTGCTTCTTTCTACACCTCTGTTGCTTCTTTCAGCAATTCTCTTGCCTCTTTGTGCACTTCTCTTGCCTGTTTCTGCACCTCTCTTGCCTCTTTTTGCACCTCTGTTGGCTCATTCTGGACCTCACTTGCTCCTTTCTACACTTCTCTTGCCTCTTTCTGCACCCCTGTTGCTTCATTCTGCACTTTCCATGCTTCTTTCTGCACCTGTCTTGCTTCTTTCTGCACCCCTGTTGTCTCTTTATGTACCTCTTTTGCCTCTTTCTGCACTTTTCTTGCCTTTTTCTGCACCTCTCTTCCCTCTTTCTGCACGTCTGTTGCCTCTTTCTGCACCTCATTTGCTTCTTTCTGCACCTCTGTTGTCTCTTTCTGCACTCGTCTTCCCTCTTTCTGTACCTTTCCTGCCTGTTTTTGCATCTCACTTGCCTCTTTCTGCACTTTTCTTGCTTCTTTCTACACCTCTGTTGCTTCTTTCAGCAATTCTCTTGCCTCTGTGTGCACTTCTCTTTGCCTGTTTCTGCACCTCTCTTGCCTCTTTTGCACCTCTGTTGGCTCTTTCTGCACCTCACTTGCTCCTTTCTACACTTCTCTTGCCTCTTTCTGCACCCTGTTGCTTCATTCTGCACTTTCCATGCTTCTTTCTGCACCTGTCTTGCTTCTTTCTGCACCCCTGTTGTCTCTTTATGTACCTCTTTTGCCTCTTTCTGCACTTTTCTTGCCTTTTTCTGCACCTCTCTTCCCTCTTTCTGCACGTCTGTTGCCTCTTTCTGCACCTCATTTGCTTCTTTCTGCACCTCTGTTGTCTCTTTCTGTACTCGTCTTCCCTCTTTCTGTACCTTTCCTGCCTGTTTTTGCATCTCACTTGCCTCTTTCTGCACTTTTCTTGCTTCTTTCTACACCTCTGTTGCTTCTTTCAGCAATTCTCTTGCCTCTTTGTGCACTTCTCTTTGCCTGTTTCTGCACCTCTCTTGCCTCTTTTTGCACCTCTGTTGGCTCTTTCTGCACCTCACTTGCTCCTTTCTACACTTCTCTTGCCTCTTTCTGCACCCCTGTTGCTTCATTCTGCACTTTCCATGCTTCTTTCTGCACCTGTCTTGCTTCTTTCTGCACCCCTGTTGTCTCTTTATGTACCTCTTTTGCCTCTTTCTGCACTTTTCTTGCCTTTTTCCTGCACCTCTCTTCCCTCTTTCTGCACGTCTGTTGCCTCTTTCTGCACCTCATTTGCTTCTTTCTGCACCTCTGTTGTCTCTTTCTGCACTCGTCTTCCCTCTTTCTGTACCTTTCCTGCCTGTTTGTGCACCTCACTTGCCTCTTTCTGCACTTTTCTTGCTTCTTTCTACACCTCTGTTGCTTCTTTCAGCAATTCTCTTGCCTCTTTGTGCACTTCCCTTGTCTGTTTCTGCACTTCTCTTGCCTCATTCTGCACCCCTGTTGCTTCATTCTGCACTTTCCATGCTTCTTTCTGCACCTGTCTTGCTTCTTTCTGCACCCCTGTTGTCTCTTTATGTACCTCTTTTGCCTCTTTCTGCACTTTTCTTGCCTTTTTCTGCACCTCTCTTCCCTCTTTCTGCACGTCTGTTGCCTCTTTCTGCACCTCATTTGCTTCTTTGTGCACCACTGTTGTCTCTTTCCGCACTCGTCTTCCCTCTTTCTGTACCTTTGCTGCCTGTTTTTGCATCTCACTTGCCTCTTTCTGCACTTTTCTTGCTTCTTTCTACACCCCTGTTGCTTCTTTCAGCAATTCTCTTGCCTCTTTGTGCACTTCTCTTGCCTGTTTCTGCACTACTCTCTTGCCTCTTTTTGCACCTCTGTTGGCTTCTTTCTGCGACCTCACTTTGCTCCTTTCTACACTTCTCTTGCCTCTTTCTGCACCCCTGTTGCTTCATTCTGCACTTTCCATGCTTCTTTCTGCACCTGTCTTGCTTCTTTCTGCACCCCTGTTTTCTCTTTATGTACCTCTTTTGCCTCTTTCTGCACTTTTCTTGCCTTTTTCCTGCACCTCTCTTCCCTCTTTCTGCACGTCTGTTTCCTCTTTCTGCACCTCATTTGCTTCTTTGTGCACCCCTGTTGTCTCTTTCAGCACTCGTCTTCCCTCTTTCTGTACCTTTCCTGCCTGTTTTTGCATCTCACTTGCCTCTTTCTGCACTTTTCTTGCTTCCTTCTACACCTCTGTTGCTTCTTTCAGCAATTCTCTTGCCTCTGTGTGCACTCTCTTGCCTGTTTCTGCAGCTCTCTTGCCTCTTTTTGCACCTCTGTTGGCTCTTTCTGCACCTCACTTGCTCCTTTCTACACTTCTCTTGCCTCTTTCTGCACCCCTGTTGCTTCATTCTGCACTTTCCATGCTTCTTTCTGCACCTGTCTTGCTTCTTTCTGCACCCCTGTTGTCTCTTTATGTACCTCTTTTGCCTCTTTCTGCACTTTTCTTGCCTTTTTCTGCACCTCTCTTCCCTCTTTCTGCATGTCTGTTGCCTCTTTCTGCACCTCATTTGCTTCTTTCTGCACCCCTGTTGTCTCTTTCTGCACTCGTCTTCCCTCTTTCTGTACCTTTCCTGCCTGTTTTTGCACCTCACTTGCCTCTTTCTGCACTTTTCTTGCTTCTTTCTACACCTCTGTTGCTTCTTTCAGCAATTCTCTTGCCTCTTTGTGCACTTCCCTTGTCTGTTTCTGCACTTCTCTTGCCTCATTCTGCACCCCTGTTGCTTCATTCTGCACTTTCCATGCTTCTTTCTACACTTGTCTTGCTTCTTTCTGCACCCCTGTTGTCTCTTTATGTACCTCTTTTGCCTCTTTCTGCACTTTTCTTGCCTTTTTCTGCACCTCTCTTCCCTCTTTCTGCACGTCTGTTGCCTCTTTCTGCACCTCATTTGCTTCTTTCTGCACCTCTGTTGTCTCTTTCTGTACTCGTCTTCCCTCTTTCTGTACCTTTCCTGCCTGTTTTTGCATCTCACTTGCCTCTTTCTGCACTTTTCTTGCTTCTTTCTACACCTCTGTTGCTTCTTTCAGCAATTCTCTTGCCTCTTTGTGCACTTCTCTTTGCCTGTTTCTGCACCTCTCTTGCCTCTTTTTGCACCTCTGTTGGCTCTTTCTGCACCTCACTTGCTCCTTTCTACACTTCTCTTGCCTCTTTCTGCACCCCTGTTGCTTCATTCTGCACTTTCCATGCTTCTTTCTGCACCTGTCTTGCTTCTTTCTGCACCCCTGTTGTCTCTTTATGTACCTCTTTTGCCTCTTTCTGCACTTTTCTTGCCTTTTTCTGCACCTCTCTTCCCTCTTTCTGCACGTCTGTTGCCTCTTTCTGCACCTCATTTGCTTCTTTCTGCACCTCTGTTGTCTCTTTCTGCACTCGTCTTCCCTCTTTCTGTACCTTTCCTGCCTGTTTTTGCATCTCACTTGCCTCTTTCTGCACTTTTCTTGCTTCTTTCTACACCTCTGTTGCTTCTTTCAGCAATTCTCTTGCCTCTGTGTGCACTTCTCTTGCCTGTTTCTGCACCTCTCTTGCCTCTTTTTGCACCTCTGTTGGCTCTTTCTGCACCTCACTTGCTCCTTTCTACACTTCTCTTGCCTCTTTCTGCACCCCTGTTGCTTCATTCTGCACTTTCCATGCTTCTTTCTGCACCTGTCTTGCTTCTTTCTGCACCCCTGTTGCCTCTTTATGTACCTCTTTTGCCTCTTTCTGCACTTTTCTTGCCTTTTTCCTGCACCTCTCTTCCCTCTTTCTGCACGTCTGTTGCCTCTTTCTGCACCTCATTTGCTTCTTTCTGCACCTCTGTTGTCTCTTTCTGCACTCGTCTTCCCTCTTTCTGTACCTTTCCTGCCTGTTTTTGCATCTCACTTGCCTCTTTCTGCACTTTTCTTGCTTCTTTCTACACCTCTGTTGCTTCTTTCAGCAATTCTCTTGCCTCTTTGTGCACTTCCCTTGTCTGTTTCTGCACTTCTCTTGCCTCATTCTGCACCCCTGTTGCTTCATTCTGCACTTTCCATGCTTCTTTCTGCACCTGTCTTGCTTCTTTCTGCACCCCTGTTGTCTCTTTATGTACCTCTTTTGCCTCTTTCTGCACTTTTCTTGCCTTTTTCTGCACCTCTCTTCCCTCTTTCTGCACGTCTGTTGCCTCTTTCTGCACCTCATTTGCTTCTTTCTGCACCCCTGTTGTCTCTTTCAGCACTCGTCTTCCCTCTTTCTGTACCTTTGCTGCCTGTTTTTGCATCTCACTTGCCTCTTTCTGCACTTTTCTTGCTTCTTTCTACACCTCTGTTGCTTCTTTCAGCAATTCTCTTGCCTCTTTGTGCACTTCTCTTGCCTGTTTCTGCACCTCTCTTGCCTCTTTTTGTACCTCTGTTCGCTCTTTCTGCACCTCACTTGCTCCTTTCTACACTTCTCTTGCCTCTTTCTGCACCCCTGTTGCTTCATTCTGCACTTTCCATGCTTCTTTCTGCACCTGTCTTGCTTCTTTCTGCACCCCTGTTGTCTCTTTATGTACCTCTTTTGCCTCTTTCTGCACTTTTCTTGCCTTTTTCTGCACCTCTCTTCCCTCTTTCTGCACGTCTGTTGCCTCTTTCTGCACCTCATTTGCTTCTTTCTGCACCCCTGTTGTCTCTTTCTGCACTCGTCTTCCCTCTTTCTGTACCTTTCCTGCCTGTTTTTGCATCTCACTTGCCTCTTTCTGCACTTTTCTTGCTTCTTTCTACACCTCTGTTGCTTCTTTCAGCAATTCTCTTGCCTCTTTGTGCACTTCTCTTGCCTGTTTCTGCACTTCTCTTGCCTCTTTCTGCACCCCTGTTGCTTCATTCTGCACTTTCCATGCTTCTTTCTGCACCTGTCTTGCTTCTTTCTGCACCCCTGTTGTCTCTTTATGTACCTCTTTTGCCTCTTTCTGCACTTTTCTTGCCTTTTTCTGCACCTCTCTTCCCTCTTTCTGCACGTCTGTTGCCTCTTTCTGCACCTCATTTGCTTCTTTGTGCACCACTGTTGTCTCTTTCTGCACTCGTCTTCCCTCTTTCTGTACCTTTGCTGCCTGTTTTTGCATCTCACTTGCCTCTTTCTGCACTTTTCTTGCTTCTTTCTACACCTCTGTTGCTTCTTTCAGCAATTCTCTTGCCTCTTTGTGCACTTCTCTTGCCTGTTTCTGCACCTCTCTTGCCTCTTTTTGCACCTCTGTTGGCTCTTTCTGGACCTCACTTGCTCCTTTCTACACTTCTCTTGCCTCTTTCTGCACCCCTGTTGCTTCATTCTGCACTTTCCATGCTTCTTTCTGCACCTGTCTTGCTTCTTTCTGCACCCCTGTTGTCTCTTTATGTACCTCTTTTGCCTCTTTCTGCACTTTTCTTGCCTTTTTCCTGCACCTCTCTTCCATCTTTCTGCACGTCTGTTGCCTCTTTCTGCACCTCATTTGCTTCTTTCTGCACCTCTGTTGTCTCTTTCTGCACTCGTCTTCCCTCTTTCTGTACCTTTCCTGCCTGTTTTTGCATCTCACTTGCCTCTTTCTGCACTTTTCTTGCTTCTTTCTACACCTCTGTTGCTTCTTTCAGCAATTCTCTTGCCTCTGTGTGCACTTCTCTTGCCTGTTTCTGCACCTCTCATCCCTCTTTCTGCACGTCTGTTGCTTCTTTCTGCACCTCATTTGCTTCTTTCTGCACCCCTGTTGTCTCTTTCTGCACTCGTCTTCCCTCTTTCTGTACCTTTCCTGCCTGTTTTTGCACCTCACTTGCCTCTTTCTGCACTTTTCTTGCTTCTTTCTACACCTCTGTTGCTTCTTTCAGCAATTCTCTTGCCTCTTTGTGCACTTCCCTTGTCTGTTTCTGCACTTCTCTTGCCTCATTCTGCACCCCTGTTGCTTCATTCTGCACTTTCCATTCTTCTTTCTGCACCTGTCTTGCTTCTTTCTGCACCCCTGTTGTCTCTTTATGTACCTCTTTTGCCTCTTTCTGCACTTTTCTTGCCTTTTTCTGCACCTCTCTTCCCTCTTTCTGCACGTCTGTTGCCTCTTTCTGCACCTCATTTGCTTCTTTGTGCACCACTGTTGTCTCTTTCTGCACTCGTCTTCCCTCTTTCTGTTCCTTTGCTGCCTGTTTTTGCATCTCACTTGCCTCTTTCTGCACTTTTCTTGCTTCTTTCTACACCTCTGTTGCTTCTTTCAGCAATTCTCTTGCCTCTTTGTGCACTTCTCTTGCCTGTTTCTGCACCTCTCTTGCCTCTTTTTGCACCTCTGTTGGCTCTTTCTGGACCTCACTTGCTCCTTTCTACACTTCTCTTGCCTCTTTCTGCACCCTGTTGCTTCATTCTGCACTTTCCATGCTTCTTTCTGCACCTAGTCTTGCTTCTTTCTACACCCCTGTTGTCTCTTTATGTACCTCTTTTGCCTCTTTCTGCACTTTTCTTGCCTTTTTCCTGCACCTCTCTTCCCTCTTTTTGCACGTCTGTTGCCTCTTTCTGCACCTCATTTGCTTCTTTCTGCACCTCTGTTGTCTCTTTCTGTACTCGTCTTCCCTCTTTCTGTACCTTTCCTGCCTGTTTTTGCATCTCACTTGCCTCTTTCTGCACTTTTCTTGCTTCTTTCTACACCTCTGTTGCTTCTTTCAGCAATTCTCTTGCCTCTGTGTGCACTTCTCTTTGCCTGTTTCTGCACCTCTCTTGCCTCTTTTGCACCTCTGTTGGCTCTTTCTGCACCTCACTTGCTCCTTTCTACACTTCTCTTGCCTCTTTCTGCACCCCTGTTGCTTCATTCTGCACTTTCCATGCTTCTTTCTGCACCAGTCTTGCTTCTTTCTACACCCCTGTTGTCTCTTTATGTACCTCTTTTGCCTCTTTCTGCACTTTTCTTGCCTTTTTCCTGCACCTCTCTTCCCTCTTTTTGCACGTCTGTTGCCTCTTTCTGCACCTCATTTGCTTCTTTCTGCACCTCTGATGTCTCTTTCAGTACTTGTCTTCCCTCTTTCTGTACCTTTCCTGCCTGTTTTTGCATCTCACTTGCCTCTTTCTGCACTTTTCTTGCTTCTTTCTACACCTCTGTTGCTTCTTTCAGCAATTCTCTTGCCTCTTTGTGCACTTCTCTTTGCCTGTTTCTGCACCTCTCTTGCCTCTTTTGCACCTCTGTTGGCTCTTTCTGCACCTCACTTGCTCCTTTCTACACTTCTCTTGCCTCTTTCTGCACCCCTGTTGCTTCATTCTGCACTTTCCATGCTTCTTTCTGCACCTGTCTTGCTTCTTTCTTCACTCCTGTTGTCTCTTTATGTACCTCTTTCGCCTCTTTCTCACTTTTCTTGCCTTTTTCCTGCACCTCTCATCCCTCTTTCTGCATGTCTGTTGCCTCTTTCTGCACCTCATTTGCTTCTTTCTGCACCCCTGTTGTCTCTTTCTGCACTCGTCTTCCCTCTTTCTGTACCTTTCCTGCCTGTTTTTGCATCTCACTTGCCTCTTTCTGCACTTTTCTTGCTTCTTTCTACACCTCTGTTGCTTCTTTCAGCAATTCTCTTGCCTCTGTGTGCACTTCTCTTGCCTGTTTCTGCACCTCTCATCCCTCTTTCTGCACATCTGTTGCTTCTTTCTTGCTTCTTTCTGCACTCCTGTTGTCTCTTTCTGCACTCGTCTTCCCTCTTTCTGTACCTTTCCTGCCTGTTTTTGCACCTCACTTGCCTCTTTCTGCACTTTTCTTGCTTCTTTCTACACCTCTGTTGCTTCTTTCAGCAATTCTCTTGCCTCTTTGTGCACTTCCCTTGTCTGTTTCTGCACTTCTCTTGCCTCATTCTGCACCCCTGTTGCTTCATTCTGCACTTTCCATGCTTCTTTCTGCACCTGTCTTGCTTCTTTCTGCACCCCTGTTGTCTCTTTATGTACCTCTTTTGCCTCTTTCTGCACTTTTCTTGCCTTTTTCTGCACCTCTCTTCCCTCTTTCTGCACGTCTGTTGCCTCTTTCTGCACCTCATTTGCTTCTTTGTGCACCACTGTTGTCTCTTTCAGCACTCGTCTTCCCTCTTTCTGTTCCTTTGCTGCCTGTTTTTGCATCTCACTTGCCTCTTTCTGCACTTTTCTTGCTTCTTTCTACACCTCTGTTGCTTCTTTCAGCAATTCTCTTGCCTCTTTGTGCACTTCTCTTGCCTGTTTCTGCACCTCTCTTGCTTCTTTTTGCACCTCTGTTGGCTCTTTCTGGACCTCACTTGCTCCTTTCTACACTTCTCTTGCCTCTTTCTGCACCCCTGTTGCTTCATTCTGCACTTTCCATGCTTCTTTCTGCACCTGTCTTGCTTCTTTCTACACCCCTGTTGTCTCTTTATGTACCTCTTTTGCCTCTTTCTGCACTTTTCTTGCCTTTTTCATGCACCTCTCTTCCCTCTTTCTGCACGTCTGTTGCCTCTTTCTGCACCTCATTTGCTTCTTTCTGCACCTCTGTTGTCTCTTTCTGTACTCGTCTTCCCTCTTTCTGTACCTTTCCTGCCTGTTTTTGCATCTCACTTGCCTCTTTCTGCACTTTTCTTGCTTCTTTCTACACCTCTGTTGCTTCTTTCAGCAATTCTCTTGCCTCTGTGTGCACTTCTCTTTGCCTGTTTCTGCAACTCTCTTGCCTCTTTTTGCACCTCTGTTGGCTCTTTCTGGACCTCACTTGCTCCTTTCTACACTTCTCTTGCCTCTTTCTGCACCCCTGTTGCTTCATTCTGCACTTTCCATGCTTCTTTCTGCACCTGTCTTGCTTCTTTCTTCACCCCTGTTGTCTCTTTATGTACCTCTTTCACCTCTTTCTGCACTTTTCTTGCCTTTTTCTGCACCTCTCTTCCATGTTTCTGCACCTCTGTTGCCTCTTTCTGCACCTCCATTTGCTTCTTTCTGCACCCTGTTTTCTCTTTCTGCACTCGTCTTCCCTCTTTCTGTACCTTTCCTGCCTGTTTTTGCATCTCACTTGCCTCTTTCTGCACTTTTCTTGCTTCTTTCTACACCTCTGTTGCTTCTTTCAGCAATTCTCTTGCCTCTGTGTGCACTTCTCTTTGCCTGTTTCTGCACCTCTCATCCCTCTTTCTGCACGTCTGTTGCTTCTTTCTGCACCTCATTTGCTTCTTTCTGCACCCCTGTTGTCTCTTTCTGCACTCGTCTTCCCTCTTTCTGTACCTTTCCTGCCTGTTTTTGCACCTCACTTGCCTCTTTCTGCACTTTTCTTGCTTTTTTCTACACCTCTGTTGCTTCTTTCAGCAATTCTCTTGCCTCTTTGTGCACTTCCCTTGTCTGTTTCTGCACTTCTCTTGCCTCATTCTGCACCCCTGTTGCTTCATTCTGCACTTTCCATTCTTCTTTCTGCACCTGTCTTGCTTCTTTCTGCACCCCTGTTGTCTCTTTATGTACCTCTTTTGCCTCTTTCTGCACTTTTCTTGCCTTTTTCTGCACCTCTCTTCCCTCTTTCTGCACGTCTGTTGCCTCTTTCTGCACCTCATTTGCTTCTTTGTGCACCATTGTTGTCTCTTTCAGCACTCGTTTTCCCTCTTTCTGTTCCTTTGCTGCCTGTTTTTGCATCTCACTTGCCTCTTTCTGCACTTTTCTTGCTTCTTTCTACACCTCTGTTGCTTCTTTCAGCAATTCTCTTGCCTCTTTGTGCACTTCTCTTGCCTGTTTCTGCACCTCTCTTGCCTCTTTTTGGACCTCTGTTGGCTCATTCTGGACCTCACTTGCTCCTTTCTACACTTCTCTTGCCTCTTTCTGCACCCCTGTTGCTTCATTCTGCACTTTCCATGCTTCTTTCTGCACCAGTCTTGCTTCTTTCTACACCCCTGTTGTCTCTTTATGTACCTCTTTTGCCTCTTTCTGCACTTTTCTTGCCTTTTTCTACACCTCTCTTCCCTCTTTCTGCACGTCTGTTGCCTCTTTCTGCACCTCATTTGCTTCTTTCTGCACCTCTGTTGTCTCTTTCTGCACTCGTCTTCCCTCTTTCTGTACCTTTCCTGCCTGTTTTTGCATCTCACTTGCCTCTTTCTGCACTTTTCTTGCTTCTTTCTACACCTCTGTTGCTTCTTTCAGCAATTCTCTTGCCTCTGTGTGCACTTCTCTTTGCCTGTTTCTGCACCTCTCTTGCCTCTTTTTGCACCTCTGTTGGCTCTTTCTGCACCTCACTTGCTCCTTTCTACACTTCTCTTGCCTCTTTCTGCACCCCTGTTGCTTCATTCTGCACTTTCCATGCTTCTTTCTGCACCAGTCTTGCTTCTTTCTACACCCCTGTTGTCTCTTTATGTACCTCTTTTGCCTCTTTCTGCACTTTTCTTGCCTTTTTCCTGCACCTCTCTTCCCTCTTTTTGCACGTCTGTTGCCTCTTTCTGCACCTCATTTGCTTCTTTCTGCACCTCTGTTGTCTCTTTCTGTACTCGTCTTCCCTCTTTCTGTACCTTTCCTGCCTGTTTGTGCACCTCACTTGCCTCTTTCTGCACTTTTCTTGCTTCTTTCTACACCTCTGTTGCTTCTTTCAGCAATGCTCTTGCCTCTTTGTGCACTTCCCTTGTCTGTTTCTGCACTTCTCTTGCCTCATTCTGCACCCCTATTGCTTCATTCTGCACTTTCCATGCTTCTTTCTGCACCTGTCTTGCTTCTTTCTGCACCCCTGTTGTCTCTTTATGTACCTCTTTTGCCTCTTTCTGCACTTTCCTTGCCTTTTTCTGCACCTCTCTTCCCTCTTTCTGCACGTCTGTTGCCTCTTTCTGCACCTCATTTGCTTCTTTGTGCACCACTGTTGTCTCTTTCCGCACTCGTCTTCCCTCTTTCTGTACCTTTGCTGCCTGTTTTTGCATCTCACTTGACTCTTTCTGCACTTTTCTTGCTTCTTTCTACACCCCTGTTGCTTCTTTCAGCAATTCTCTTGCCTCTTTGTGCACTTCTCTTGCCTGTTTCTGCACCTCTCTTGCCTCTTTTTGCACCTCTGTTGGCTCTTTCTGGACCTCACTTGCTCCTTTCTACACTTCTCTTGCCTCTTTCTGCACCCCTGTTGCTTAATTCTGCACTTTCCATGCTTCTTTCTGCACCTGTCTTGCTTCTTTCTTCACCCCTGTTGTCTCTTTATGTACCTCTTTCGCCTCTTTCTGCACTTTTCTTGCCTTTTTCCTGCACCTCTCTTCCCTCTTTCTGCACCTCTGTTGCCTCTTTCTGCACTTCATTTGCTTCTTTGTGCACCCCTGTTTTCTCTTTCAGCACTCGTCTTCCCTCTTTCTGTACCTTTCCTGCCTGTTTTTGCATCTCACTTGCCTCTTTCTGCACTTTTCTTGCTTCCTTCTACACCTCTGTTGCTTCTTTCAGCAATTCTCTTGCCTCTGTGTGCAACTCTCTTTGCCTGTTTCTGCAGCTCTCTTGCCT
The DNA here is from genome assembly GCA_963921515.1 of Calotriton arnoldi. NCBI lineage: Eukaryota > Metazoa > Chordata > Amphibia > Caudata > Salamandridae > Calotriton > Calotriton arnoldi. The sequence goes on from CAWUFW010026685.1 coordinate 18,868, forward strand.
CTTTTTGCACCTCTGTTGGCTCTTTCTGCACCTCACTTGCTCCTTTCTACACTTCTCTTGCCTCTTTCTGCACCCCTGTTGCTTCATTCTGCACTTTCCATGCTTCTTTCTGCACCTGTCTTGCTTCTTTCTGCACCCCTGTTTTCTCTTTATGTACCTCTTTTGCCTCTTTTTGCACTTTTCTTGCCTTTTTCTGCACCTCTCATCCCTCTTTCTGCATGTCTGTTGCTTCTTTCTGCACCTCATTTGCTTCTTTCTGCACCCATGTTGTCTCTTTCTGCACTCGTCTTCCCTCTTTCTGTACCTTTCCTGCCTGTTTTTGCACCTCACTTGCCTCTTTCTGCACTTTTCTTGCTTCTTTCTACACCTTTGTTGCTTCTTTCAGCAATTCTCTTGCCTCTTTGTGCACTTCCCTTGTCTGTTTCTGCACTTCTCTTGCCTCATTCTGCACCCCTGTTGCTTCATTCTGCACTTTCCATGCTTCTTTCTGCACCAGTCTTGCTTCTTTCTACACCCCTGTTGTCTCTTTATGTACCTCTTTTGCCTCTTTCTGCACTTTTCTTGCCTTTTTCCTGCACCTCTCTTCCCTCTTTTTGCACGTCTTTTGCCTCTTTCTGCACCTCATTTGCTTCTTTCTGCACCTCTGTTATCTCTTTCTGTACTCGTCTTCCCTCTTTCTGTATCTTTCCTGCCTGTTTTTGCATCTCACTTGCCTCTTTCTGCACTTTTCTTGCTTCTTTCTACACCTCTGTTGCTTCTTTCAGCAATTCTCTTGCCTCTGTGTGCACTTCTCTTTGCCTGTTTCTGCACCTCTCTTGCCTCTTTTTGCACCTCTGTTGGCTCTTTCTGCACCTCACTTGCTCCTTTCTACACTTCTCTTGCCTCTTTCTGCACCCCTGTTGCTTCATTCTGCACTTTCCATGCTTCTTTCTGCACCAGTCTTGCTTCTTTCTACACCCCTGTTGTCTCTTTATGTACCTCTTTTGCCTCTTTCTGCACTTTTCTTGCCTTTTTCCTGCACCTCTCTTCCCTCTTTTTGCACGTCTGTTGCCTCTTTCTGCACCTCATTTACTTCTTTCTGCACCTCTGTTGTCTCTTTCTGTACTCGTCTTCCCTCTTTCTGTACCTTTCCTGCCTGTTTGTGCACCTCACTTGCCTCTTTCTGCACTTTTCTTGCTTCTTTCTACACCTCTGTTGCTTCTTTCAGCAATTCTCTTGCCTCTGTGTGCACCTCTCTTTGCCTGTTTCTGCACCTCTCTTGCCTCTTTTTGCACCTCTGTTGGCTCTTTCTGCACCTCACTTGCTCCTTTCTACACTTCTCTTGCCTCTTTCTGCACCCCTGTTGCTTCATTCTGCACTTTCCATGCTTCTTTCTGCACCTGTCTTGCTTCTTTCTGCACCCCTGTTTTCTCTTTATGTACCTCTTTTGCCTCTTTTTGCACTTTTCTTGCCTTTTTCTGCACCTCTCATCCCTCTTTCTGCATGTCTGTTGCTTCTTTCTGCACCTCATTTGCTTCTTTCTGCACCCCTGTTGTCTCTTTCTGCACTCGTCTTCCCTCTTTCTGTACCTTTCCTGCCTGTTTTTGCACCTCACTTGCCTCTTTCTGCACTTTTCTTGCTTCTTTCTACACCTTTGTTGCTTCTTTCAGCAATTCTCTTGCCTCTGGGTGCACTTCTCTTTGCCTGTTTCTGCACCTCTCATCCCTCTTTCTGCACGTCTGTTGCTTCTTTCTGCACCTCATTTGCTTCTTTCTGCACTCCTGTTGTCTCTTTCTGCACTCGTCTTCCCTCTTTCTGTACCTTTCCTGCCTGTTTTTGCACCTCACTTGCCTCTTTCTGCACTTTTCTTGCTTTTTTCTACACCTCTGTTGCTTCTTTCAGCAATTCTCTTGCCTCTTTGTGCACTTCCCTTGTCTGTTTCTGCACTTCTCTTGCCTCATTCTGCACCCCTGTTGCTTCATTCTGCACTTTCCATTCTTCTTTCTGCACCTGTCTTGCTTCTTTCTGCACCCCTGTTGTCTCTTTATGTACCTCTTTTGCCTCTTTCTGCACTTTTCTTGCCTTTTTCTGCACCTCTCTTCCCTCTTTCTGCACGTCTGTTGCCTCTTTCTGCACCTCATTTGCTTCTTTGTGCACCATTGTTGTCTCTTTCAGCACTCGTCTTCCCTCTTTCTGTTCCTTTGCTGCCTGTTTTTGCATCTCACTTGCCTCTTTCTGCACTTTTCTTGCTTCTTTCTACACCTCTGTTGCTTCTTTCAGCAATTCTCTTGCCTCTTTCTGCACTTCTGTTGCCTGTTTCTGCACCTCTCTTGCTTCTTTTTGCACCTCTGTTGGCTCATTCTGGACCTCACTTGCTCCTTTCTACACTTCTCTTGCCTCTTTCTGCACCCCTGTTGCTTCATTCTGCACTTTCCATGCTTCTTTCTGCACCAGTCTTGCTTCTTTCTACACCCCTGTTGTCTCCTTATGTACCTCTTTTGCCTCTTTCTGCACTTTTCTTGCCTTTTTCATGCACCTCTCTTCCCTCTTTCTGCACGTCTGTTGCCTCTTTCTGCACCTCATTTGCTTCTTTCTGCACCTCTGTTGTCTCTTTCTGCACTCGTCTTCCCTCTTTCTGTACCTTTCCTGCCTGTTTTTGCATCTCACTTGCCTCTTTCTGCACTTTTCTTGCTTCTTTCTACACCTCTGTTGCTTCTTTCAGCAATTCTCTTGCCTCTGTGTGCACTTCTCTTTGCCTGTTTCTGCACCTCTCTTTGCCTCTTTTTGCACCTCTGTTGGCTCTTTCTGCACCTCACTTGCTCCTTTCTACACTTCTCTTGCCTCTTTCTGCACCCCTGTTGCTTCATTCTGCACTTTCCATGCTTCTTTCTGCACCTGTCTTGCTTCTTTCTACACCCCTGTTGTCTCTTTATGTACCTCTTTTGCCTCTTTCTGCACTTTTCTTGCCTTTTTCTGCACCTCTCTTCCCTCTTTCTGCACATCTGTTGCCTCTTTCTGCACCTCATTTGCTTCTTTCTGCACCTCTGTTGTCTCTTTCTGTACTCGTCTTCCCTCTTTCTGTACCTTTCCTGCCTGTTTGTGCACCTCACTTGCCTCTTTCTGCACTTTTCTTGCTTCTTTCTACACCTCTGTTGCTTCTTTCAGCAATGCTCTTGCCTCTTTGTGCACTTCCCTTGTCTGTTTCTGCACTTCTCTTGCCTCATTCTGCACCCCTGTTGCTTCATTCTGCACTTTCCATGCTTCTTTCTGCACCTGTCTTGCTTCTTTCTGCACCCCTGTTGTCTCTTTATGTACCTCTTTTGCCTCTTTCTGCACTTTTCTTGCCTTTTTCTGCACCTCTCTTCCCTCTTTCTGCATGTCTGTTGCCTCTTTCTGCACCTCATTTGCTTCTTTGTGCACCACTGTTGTCTCTTTCTGCACTCGTCTTCCCTCTTTCTGTACCTTTGCTGCCTGTTTTTGCATCTCACTTGCCTCTTTCTGCACTTTTCTTGCTTCTTTCTACACCCCTGTTGCTTCTTTCAGCAATTCTCTTGCCTCTTTGTGCACTTCCCTTGTCTGTTTCTGCACTTCTCTTGCCTCATTCTGCACCCCTGTTGCTTCATTCTGCACTTTCCATGCTTCTTTCTGCACCTGTCTTGCTTCTTTCTGCACCCCTGTTGTCTCTTTATGTACCTCTTTTGCCTCTTTCTGCACTTTTCTTGCCTTTTTCTGCACCTCTCTTCCCTCTTTCTGCACGTCTGTTGCCTCTTTCTGCACCTCATTTGCTTCTTTGTGCACCACTGTTGTCTCTTTCTGCACTCGTCTTCCCTCTTTCTGTACCTTTCCTGCCTGTTTTTGCATCTCACTTGCCTCTTTCTGCACTTTTCTTGCTTCTTTCTACACCTCTGTTGCTTCTTTCAGCAATTCTCTTGCCTCTTTGTGCACTTCTCTTGCCTGTTTCTGCACCTCTCTTGCCTCTTTTGCACCTCTGTTGGCTCTTTCTGACCTCACTTGCTCCTTTCTACACTTCTCTTGCCTCTTTCTGCACCCCTGTTGCTTCATTCTGCACTTTCCATGCTTCTTTCTGCACCTGTCTTGCTTCTTTCTGCACCCCTGTTGTCTCTTTATGTACCTCTTTTGCCTCTTTCTGCACTTTTCTTGCCTTTTTCCTGCACCTCTCTTCCCTCTTTCTGCACGTCTGTTGCCTCTTTCTGCACCTCATTTGCTTCTTTCTGCACCCCTGTTGTCTCTTTCTGCACTCGTCTTCCCTCTTTCTGTACCTTTCCTGCCTGTTTTTGCATCTCACTTGCCTCTTTCTGCACTTTTCTTGCTTCTTTCTACACCTCTGTTGCTTCTTTCAGCAATTCTCTTGCCTCTTTGTGCACTTCTCTTGCCTGTTTCTGCACCTCTCTTGCCTCTTTTTGCACCTCTGTTGGCTCTTTCTGCACCTCACTTGCTCCTTTCTACACTTCTCTTGCCTCTTTCTGCACCCCTGTTGCTTCATTCTGCACTTTCCATGCTTCTTTCTGCACCTGTCTTGCTTCTTTCTGCACCCCTGTTGTCTCTTTATGTACCTCTTTTGCCTCTTTCTGCACTTTTCTTGCCTTTTTCTGCACCTCTCTTCCCTCTTTCTGCACGTCTGTTGCCTCTTTCTGCACCTCATTTGCTTCTTTCTGCACCCCTGTTGTCTCTTTCTGCACTCGTCTTCCCTCTTTCTGTACATTTCCTGCCTGTTTTTGCACCTCACTTGCCTCTTTCTGCACTTTTCTTGCTTCTTTCTACACCTCTGTTGCTTCTTTCAGCAATTCTCTTGCCTCTTTGTGCACTTCCCTTGTCTGTTTCTGCACTTCTCTTGCCTCATTCTGCACCCCTGTTGCTTCATTCTGCACTTTCCATGCTTCTTTCTGCACCTGTCTTGCTTCTTTCTGCACCCCTGTTGTCTCTTTATGTACCTCTTTTGCCTCTTTCTGCACTTTTCTTGCCTTTTTCTGCACCTCTCTTCCCTCTTTCTGCACGTCTGTTGCCTCTTTCTGCACCTCATTTGCTTCTTTGTGCACCACTGTTGTCTCTTTCAGCACTCGTCTTCCCTCTTTCTGTACCTTTCCTGCCTGTTTTTGCATCTCACTTGCCTCTTTCTGCACTTTTCTTGCTTCTTTCTACACCTCTGTTGCTTCTTTCAGCAATTCTCTTGCCTCTTTGTGCACTTCTCTTGCCTGTTTCTGCACCTCTCTTGCCTCTTTTTGCACCTCTGTTGGCTCTTTCTGCACCTCACTTGCTCCTTTCTACACTTCTCTTGCCTCTTTCTGCACCCCTGTTGCTTCATTCTGCACTTTCCATGCTTCTTTCTGCACCTGTCTTGCTTCTTTCTGCACCCCTGTTGTCTCTTTATGTACCTCTTTTGCCTCTTTCTGCACTTTTCTTGCCTTTTTCCTGCACCTCTCTTCCCTCTTTCTGCACGTCTGTTGCCTCTTTCTGCACCTCATTTGCTTCTTTCTGCACCTCTGTTGTCTCTTTCTGCACTCGTCTTCCCTCTTTCTGTACCTTTCCTGCCTGTTTTTGCATCTCACTTGCCTCTTTCTGCACTTTTCTTGCTTCTTTCTACACCTCTGTTGCTTCTTTCAGCAATTCTCTTGCCTCTTTGTGCACTTCCCTTGCCTGTTTCTGCACTTCTCTTGCCTCTTTCTGCACCCCTGTTGCTTCATTCTGCACTTTCCATGCTTCTTTCTGCACCTGTCTTGCTTCTTTCTGCACCCCTGTTGTCTCTTTATGTACCTCTTTTGCCTCTTTCTGCACTTTTCTTGCCTTTTTCTGCACCTCTCTTCCCTCTTTCTGCACGTCTGTTGCCTCTTTCTGCACCTCATTTGCTTCTTTGTGCACCCCTGTTGTCTCTTTCAGCACTCGTCTTCCCTCTTTCTGTACCTTTGCTGCCTGTTTTTGCATCTCACTTGCCTCTTTCTGCACTTTTCTTGCTTCTTTCTACACCTCTGTTGCTTCTTTCAGCAATTCTCTTGCCTCTTTGTGCACTTCTCTTGCCTGTTTCTGCACCTCTCTTGCCTCTTTTTGCACCTCTGTTGGCTCTTTCTGGACCTCACTTGCTCCTTTCTACACTTCTCTTGCCTCTTTCTGCACCCCTGTTGCTTCATTCTGCACTTTCCATGCTTCTTTCTGCACCTGTCTTGCTTCTTTCTGCACCCCTGTTGTCTCTTTATGTACCTCTTTTGCCTCTTTCTGCACTTTTCTTGCCTTTTTCCTGCACCTCTCTTCCCTCTTTCTGCACGTCTGTTGCCTCTTTCTGCACCTCATTTGCTTCTTTCTGCACCCCTGTTGTCTCTTTCAGCACTCGTCTTCCCTCTTTCTGTACCTTTCCTGCCTGTTTTTGCATCTCACTTGCCTCTTTCTGCACTTTTCTTGCTTCTTTCTACACCTCTGTTGCTTCTTTCAGCAATTCTCTTGCCTCTGTGTGCACTTCTCTTTGCCTGTTTCTGCACTCTCTCATCCCTCTTTCTGCACGTCTGTTGCCTCTTTCTGCACCTCATTTGCTTCTTTCTGCACCCTGTTGTCTCTTTCTGCACTCGTCTTCCCTCTTTCTGTACCTTTCCTGCCTGTTTTTGCACCTCACTTGCCTCTTTCTGCACTTTTCTTGCTTCTTTCTACACCTCTGTTGCTTCTTTCAGCAATTCTCTTGCCTCTTTGTGCACCTCTCTTGCCTGTTTCTGCACTTCTCTTGCCTCTTTCTGCACATCTGTTGCCTCTTTCTGCACTTTCCATGCTTCTTTCTGCACCTGTCTTGCTTCTTTCTGCACCCCTGTTGTCTCTTTATGTACCTCTTTTGCCTCTTTCTGCACTTTTCTTGCCTTTTTCTGCACCTCTCTTCCTCTTTCTGCACGTCTGTTGCCTCTTTCTGCACCTCATTTGCTTCTTTGTGCACCACTGTTGTCTCTTTCAGCACTCGTCTTCCCTCTTTCTGTACCTTTCCTGCCTGTTTTTGCATCTCACTTGCCTCTTTCTGCACTTTTCTTGCTTCTTTCTACACCTCTGTTGCTTCTTTCAGCAATTCTCTTGCCTCTTTGTGCACTTCTCTTGCCTGTTTCTGCACCTCTCTTGCCTCTTTTTGCACCTCTGTTGGCTCTTTCTGCACCTCACTTGCTCCTTTCTACACTTCTCTTGCCTCTTTCTGCACCCCTGTTGCTTCATTCTGCACTTTCCATGCTTCTTTCTGCACCTGTCTTGCTTCTTTCTGCACCCCTGTTGTCTCTTTATGTACCTCTTTTGCCTCTTTCTGCACTTTTCTTGCCTTTTTCTGCACCTCTCTTCCCTCTTTCTGCACGTCTGTTGCCTCTTTCTGCACCTCATTTGCTTCTTTCTGCACCCCTGTTGTCTCTTTCTGCACTCGTCTTCCCTCTTTCTGTACCTTTCCTGCCTGTTTTTGCATCTCACTTGCCTCTTTCTGCACTTTTCTTGCTTCTTTCTACACCTCTGTTGCTTCTTTCAGCAATTCTCTTGCCTCTGTGTGCACTTCTCTTGCCTGTTTCTGCACCTCTCTTCCCTCTTTCTGCACGTCTGTTGCTTCTTTCTGCACCTCATTTGCTTCTTTCTGCACCCCTGTTGTCTCTTTCTGCACTCGTCTTCCCTCTTTCTGTACCTTTCCTGCCTGTTTTTGCACCTCACTTGCCTCTTTCTGCACTTTTCTTGCTTCTTTCTACACCTCTGTTGCTTCTTTCAGCAATTCTCTTGCCTCTTTGTGCACTTCCCTTGTCTGTTTCTGCACTTCTCTTGCCTCTTTCTGTACCCTTGTTGCTTCATTCTGCACTTTCCATGCTTCTTTCTGCACCTGTCTTGCTTCTTTCTGCACCCCTGTTGTCTCTTTATGTACCTCTTTTGCCTCTTTCTGCACTTTTCTTGCCTTTTTCTGCACCTCTCTTCCCTCTTTCTGCACGTCTGTTGCCTCTTTCTGCACCTCATTTGCTTCTTTCTGCACCCCTGTTGTCTCTTTCTGCACTCGTCTTCCCTCTTTCTGTACCTTTCCTGCCTGTTTTTGCATCTCACTTGCCTCTTTCTGCACTTTTCTTGCTTCTTTCTACACCTCTGTTGCTTCTTTCAGCAATTCTCTTGCCTCTTTGTGCACTTCTCTTGCCTGTTTCTGCACCTCTCTTGCCTCTTTTTGCACCTCTGTTGGCTCTTTCTGGACCTCACTTGCTCCTTTCTACACTTCTCTTGCCTCTTTCTGCACCCCTGTTGCTTCATTCTGCACTTTCCATGCTTCTTTCTACACCTGTCTTGCTTCTTTCTGCACCCCTGTTGTCTCTTTATGTACCTCTTTTGCCTCTTTCTGCACTTTTCTTGCCTTTTTCTGCACCTTTCTTCCCTCTTTCTGCATGTCTGTTGCCTCTTTCTACACCTCATTTGCTTCTTTCTGCACCTCTGTTGTCTCTATCTGTACTCGTCTTCCCTCTTTCTGTACCTTTCCTGCCTGTTTGTGCACCTCACTTCCCTCTTTCTGCACTTTTCTTGCTTCTTTCTACACCTCTGTTGCTTCTTTCAGCAATGCTCTTGCCTCTTTGTGCACTTCCCTTGTCTGTTTCTGTACTTCTCTTGCCTCATTCTGCACCTCATTTGCTTCTTTGTGCACCACTGTTGTCTCTTTCAGCACTCCTCCTCCCTTTCTGTACCTTTCCTGCCTGTTTTTGCATCTCACTTGCCTCTTTCTGCACTTTTCTTGCTTCTTTCTACACCTCTGTTGCTTCTTTCAGCAATTCTCTTGCCTCTGTGTGCACTTCTCTTTGCCTGTTTCTGCACCTCTCTTGCCTCTTTTTGCACCTCTGTTGGCTCTTTCTGCACCTCACTTGCTCCTTTCTACACTTCTCTTGCCTCTTTCTGCACCCCTGTTGCTTCATTCTGCACTTTCCATGCTTCTTTCTGCACCTGTCTTGCTTCTTTCTGCACCCCTGTTGTCTCTTTATGTACCTCTTTTGCCTCTTTCTGCACTTTTCTTGCCTTTTTCCTGCACCTCTCTTCCCTCTTTCTGCACGTCTGTTGCCTCTTTCTGCACCTCATTTGCTTCTTTCTGCACCTCTGTTGTCTCTTTCTGGTACTCGTCTTCCCTCTTTCTGTACCTTTCCTGCCTGTTTGTGCATCTCACTTGCCTCTTTCTGCACTTTTCTTGCTTCTTTCTACACCTCTGTTGCTTCTTTCAGCAATTCTCTTGCCTCTTTCTGCACTTCCCTTGTCTGTTTCTGCACTTCTCTTGCCTCATTTCTGCACCCCTGTTGCTTCATTCTGCACTTTCCATGCTTCTTTCTGCACCTGTCTTGCTTCTTTCTGCACCCCTGTTGTCTCTTTATGTACCTCTTTGCCTCTTTCTGCACTTTTCTTGCCTTTTTCTGCACCTCTCTTCCCTCTTTCTGCACGTCTGTTGCCTCTTTCTGCACCTCATTTGCTTCTTTGTGCACCACTGTTGTCTCTTTCCGCACTCGTCTTCCCTCTTTCTGTACCTTTCCTGCCTGTTTTTGCATCTCACTTGCCTCTTTCTGCACTTTTCTTGCTTCTTTCTACACCTCTGTTGCTTCTTTGAGCAATTCTCTTGCCTCTTTGTGCACTTCTCTTGCCTGTTTCTGCACCTCTCTTGCCTCTTTTTGCACCTCTGTTGGCTCTTTCTGCACCTCACTTGCTCCTTTCTACACTTCTCTTGCCTCTTTCTGCACCCCTGTTGCTTCATTCTGCACTTTCCATGCTTCTTTCTGCACCTGTCTTGCTTCTTTCTGCACCCCTGTTGTCTCTTTATGTACCTCTTTTGCCTCTTTCTGCACTTTTCTTGCCTTTTTCCTGCACCTCTCTTCCCTCTTTCTGCACGTCTGTTGCCTCTTTCTGCACCTCATTTGCTTCTTTGTGCACCCCTGTTGTCTCTTTCTGCACTCGTCTTCCCTCTTTCTGTACCTTTCGTGCCTGTTTTTGCATCTCACTTGCCTCTTTCTGCACTTTTCTTGCTTCTTTCTACACCTCTGTTGCTTCTTTCAGCAATTCTCTTGCCTCTTTGTGCACTTCTCTTGCCTGTTTCTGTACCTCTCTTGCCTCTTTTTGCACCTCTGTTGGCTCTTTCTGCATCTCACTTGCTCCTTTCTACACTTCTCTTACCTCTTTCTGCACCCCTGTTGCTTCATTCTGCACTTTCCATGCTTCTTTCTGCACCTGTCTTGCTTCTTTCTGCACCCCTGTTGTCTCTTTATGTACCTCTTTTGCCTCTTTCTGCACTTTTCTTGCCTTTTTCTGCACCTCTCTTCCCTCTTTCTGCATGTCTGTTGCTTCCTTCTGCACCTCATTTGCTTCTTTCTGCACCCCTGTTGTCTCTTTCTGCACTCGTCTTCCCTCTTTCTGTACCTTTCCTGCCTGTTTTTGCTCCTCACTTGCCTCTTTCTGCCCTTTTCTTGCTTCTTTCTACACCTCTGTTGCTTCTTTCAGCAATTCTCTTGCCTCTTTGTGCACTTCCCTTGTCTGTTTCTGCACTTCTCTTGCCTCATTCTGCACCCCTGTTGCTTCATTCTGCACTTTCCATGCTTCTTTCTGCACCTGTCTTGCTTCTTTCTGCACCCCTGTTGTCTCTTTATGTACCTCTTTTGCCTCTTTCTGCACTTTTCTTGCCTTTTTCCTGCACCTCTCTTCCCTCTTTCTGCACGTCTGTTGCCTCTTTCTGCACCTCATTTGCTTCTTTCTGCACCTCTGTTGTCTCTTTCTGCACTCGTCTTCCCTCTTTCTGTACCTTTCCTGCCTGTTTTTGCATCTCACTTGCCTCTTTCTGCACTTTTCTTGCTTCTTTCTACACCTCTGTTGCTTCTTTCAGCAATTCTCTTGCCTCTTTGTGCACTTCTCTTTGCCTGTTTCTGCACCTCTCTTGCCTCTTTTGCACCTCTGTTGGCTCTTTCTGCACCTCACTTGCTCCTTTCTACACTTCTCTTGCCTCTTTCTGCACCCCTGTTGCTTCATTCTGCACTTTCCATGCTTCTTTCTGCACCAGTCTTGCTTCTTTCTACACCCCTGTTGTCTCTTTATGTACCTCTTTTGCCTCTTTCTGCACTTTTCTTGCCTTTTTCTGCACCTCTCTTCCCTCTTTCTGCACGTCTGTTGCCTCTTTCTGCACCTCATTTACTTCTTTCTGCACCTCTGTTGTCTCTTTCTGTACTCGTCTTCCCTCTTTCTGTACCTTTCCTGCCTGTTTGTGCACCTCACTTGCCTCTTTCTGCACCTTTCTTGCTTCTTTCTACACCTCTGTTGCTTCTTTCAGCAATTCTCTTGCCTCTGTATGCACCTCTCTTGCCTGTTTCTGCACCTCTCTTGCCTCTTTTTGCACCTCTGTTGGCTCTTTCTGCACCTCACTTGCTCCTTTCTACACTTCTCTTGCTCTTTCTGCACCCCTGTTGCTTCATTCTGCACTTTCCATGCTTCTTTCTGCACCTGTCTTGCTTCTTTCTGCACCCCTGTTGTCTCTTTATGTACCTCTTTTGCCTCTTTCTGCACTTTTCTTGCCTTTTTCTGCACCTCTCATCCCTCTTTCTGCATGTCTGTTGCTTCTTTCTGCACCTCATTTGCTTCTTTCTGCACCCCTGTTGTCTCTTTCTGCACTCGTCTTCCCTCTTTCTGTACCTTTCCTGCCTGTTTTTGCACCTCACTTGCCTCTTTCTGCACTTTTCTTGCTTTTTTCTACACCTCTGTTGCTTCTTTCAGCAATTCTCTTGCCTCTTGGTGCACTTCTCTTTGCCTGTTTCTGCACCTCTCATCCCTCTTTCTGCACGTCTGTTGCTTCTTTCTGCACCTCATTTGCTTCTTTCTGCACCCTGTTGTCTCTTTCTGCACTCGTCTTCCCTCTTTCTGTACCTTTCCTGCCTGTTTTTGCACCTCACTTGCCTCTTTCTGCACTTTTCTTGCTTTTTTCTACACCTCTGTTGCTTCTTTCAGCAATTCTCTTGCCTCTTTGTGCACTTCCTCTTGTCTGTTTCTGCACTTCTCTTGCCTCATTCTGCACCCCTGTTGCTTCATTCTGCACTTTCCATTCTTCTTTCTGCACCTGTCTTGCTTCTTTCTGCACCCCTGTTGTCTCTTTATGTACCTCTTTTGCCTCTTTCTGCACTTTTCTTGCCTTTTTCTGCACCTCTCTTCCCTCTTTCTGCACGTCTGTTGCCTCTTTCTGCACCTCATTTGCTTCTTTGTGCACCATTGTTGTCTCTTTCAGCACTCGTTTTCCCTCTTTCTGTTCCTTTGCTGCCTGTTTTTGCATCTCACTTGCCTCTTTCTGCACTTTTCTTGCTTCTTTCTACACCTCTGTTGCTTCTTTCAGCAATTCTCTTGCCTCTTTCTGCACTTCTGTTGCCTGTTTCTGCACCTCTCTTGCCTCTTTTTGCACCTCTGTTGGCTCATTCTGGACCTCACTTGCTCCTTTCTACACTTCTCTTGCCTCTTTCTGCACCCCTGTTGCTTCATTCTGCACTTTCCATGCTTCTTTCTGCACCAGTCTTGCTTCTTTCTACACCCCTGTTGTCTCTTTATGTACATCTTTTGCCTCTTTCTGCACTTTTCTTGCCTTTGTCTGCACCTCTCTTCCCTCTTTCTGCACGTCTGTTGCCTCTTTCTGCACCTCATTTGCTTCTTTGTGCACCACTGTTGTCTCTTTCAGCACTTCGTCTTCCTCTCTTCTGTACCTTTCCTGCCTGTTTTTGCATCTCACTTGCCTCTTTCTGCACTTTTCTTGCTTCTTTCTACACCTCTGTTGCTTCTTTCAGCAATTCTCTTGCCTCTGTGTGCACTTCTCTTTGCCTGTTTTGAGCAACACGTAACTGAACGAAGTGACA
>CAWUFW010026686.1:0-31675 GCA_963921515.1 Calotriton arnoldi
CATTGAAAGTTGCTAAATTGAAGAGATGGATGGCCAACTTCTTATACCAAATGTAAGACTTACGAATAGCAGTGTAAGGTTCCAACCTCTGATCTACTCTATCAACACCACCCATGTGCTTATTGTAGTCTAAAATGCACACAGGTTTGCGCACTTCAGCAATCTGACCCCAAACAGCCACAGGTGAAGTACTCTCATCATGGATGGTAGTCAGCATGTACACATCCCTCCTGTCCACAAATTTCACAGCTAGCAGTTCCTCACTACGCAAGGCACTGCACTGTCCCCTCTGAAGTTTTTGCAAACAAGCTCTTTTGGATAACCTTTACGGTTAGAGCGGATTGTGCCACAAGCAAAAGTGTCCACTTTGAACAATTCCTTAAACAATTGCACAGCAGTGTAGAAGTTATCAAGGTACAAATGGTGGCCTCTGTTAAACAGTCCTCTAGCAAGTTCCCACACAATTTTCTCTGAAACTCCTACTAAAGTGGGCGGACAACCAGAGGGGTCAATAGTGGAATCCCTACCAGTGTACACACGCAAATTAAAAACATATCCTGTCCTACTCTCAGACAACATATACAGCTTAATTCCATAGCGTGCCCTCTTGCTAGGAATGTACTGCCTAAAAACCAAACGGCCCTTGAACAGCACCAAAGACTCATCAATAGATATTTCTTTCCCTGGAGTATAGATCTCTGAAAATCGATCTACAAAGTGATCAAGAACAGGCCGAATCTTAAAAAGACGGTCACATTCAGGGTGATCTCGTGGCAACGCCAAACCATTATCAACAAAATGCAGCATCCGAAGCAAAAGTAAATACCGATCACGAGTCATAACTGCAGGAAATATGGCCGTTGCCATCAAGGGACTGGTAGACCAATATGAACCCATGGACGGCTTCCTTATCAAACCCATCAAAAAAGTCAAACCCAAAAACTTCTTCATCTCTTCCAGATTTGTGGGACTCCACCGGGTAGCTCTAGAATGGGGCCTAAGTCTGGCACTGTTGTCCCTCAAAAACTGTTCAGCATACAAATTAGTCTGCTCAACAATCTCACCCAAAAATACATCATCCATAAACAACTGAAAATACTGTATAGGCAAATAATGTTCACAATCCACTCTACACCCTGCATAACCACTAAAGGCAGGCAACACAGGCTGCACCATGTTTGGATCAACCCAGAGTCCAGCACTTCCAGTAGGAAGCCTAGCAGCCCCAGGCTGCAATCCAGATGCCTCTTGCACCATCGGCACAGTAGTATCCTCCTCTAAATCAGGCACTTCATCTGCACTGAGAGTACCTTCATCATCCGATGATTCCATGTGGAGAGAAAACTCACTGCCTGAATCTTCCCCTCCCTCCTCTCCCTCAGACGCACTGTCAGTCTCATAATCCTGCTCAGAGGAAGATTCAAGAAGCAAACCAACCACCTGCTGAGCAGTAATTCTACGGCTAGCCATAATGCTTACTAATAAAGGTTACTTGTCAAACAAGTCAACAACAACAAACCCTTTGTAAAAAAAAAGAAATAAACAAAATGTAGCTTTATCACAAAGACCTATATACTCCAACACTATACCACTAACGTGACAGAAGCAGCTAGACTCACCACCACCTACTCTGCACAGACACAGTAAGGATCAACAATATCCCACTAAAAAAGAAGAAGAAAAAAATTACACATAAGACAATGCAAAACATCGCAAAGAATTTCATGCTCTGAACACTAACAAATATGCTGCCATTATGGCACCACTTACAAAAAAATTCATTCATGCATGACAATAATACTCATTTGGAGTACACACAACAAAAATATTTTTCTTACCAAATAAATGCAATTACGCAAAACTGCAGAACCACAACTGCCGAAACCGCAAACAGGAATCAAAAGCTTTACACTAGAATAAAAAGGAGAAAAAAAACATTACAATCACATATGCAAATAATGCACCAGTCCACACACAATCCACCAGCCAAGCTAAGGGGTAGGTGGGCCTAACAGTATAAATAAAATATTCACACCCGTAAAGGGGAGCAACCCTTACCCTTTTGGCCACTCCCCAACACAAAAATTAAAAAAAACCCTGGTGCCTAGTGGGCATTCCTGCTGCACGATCACATGATCGTGCAGCAGGAATGCACAAAAGAGGCATCGGGGGAAAGGAAAACCCTTTCCTTTCCCTCGATGCCTCTTTTGATACAAACCCCCCCTCCCCGAGCCAAACCTCACCTGATTTCCCCGACGCGCTGGAAGCAAATGGCTTCCAGCGCATTGGGGAAGAAAGGAAACCCTCAATGATGTCAGCGCACCTCGCGCGCTGACGTCATTGATGGGGCGGGGGAGGCAGGGATGCCCTTCCCCTGCCTCCCCCAAAAAAAACCTAACGATCGGATTCCCACGGGGGAGCGCCAGCGCTTCCCCGTGGGTGGTCTTATGACGAGGCTGGACTCGTCATGAGCACACGAGCACTGTGTGCCATGACGAGTCCAGCTCGTCATAAGCACCGAAGGGGTTAAAGGGTCAGAGCAGGATCTCAGCGGCAGACGAGGAGAAGGAACCTCCTGGTCACAGGAACTACACGAGCATTGCGCTCGAGAAATTCAAGGATGCAAAGACCTCCATCAAGGATTACAGCTAACTTTTCACGTTGGAAATGGAGAGAAGGCACATCTGCCCTGCATATTTATCCACGAAGATGCCACCGTTTTGTGCAATACCTCTACTCAACTGGAGTACTTTCTACTGGCTAATCAGTAAGTGCTACCTCGTTGGGTAAATGTATAGTGCCTTTCCTACACTACAGCTGCGTAAAGGACCAGAAGAATTGTCTCCAGTGACCTGTGTGTCTGTAACTTTGCCACCGCGCCGAAAGCGCCGGGGTCCGTTGAGTAAGCTGTCCATCATAGTGGGGAAAGGGGCGGGCATACGTTGCATACCGCTAGTGTATGTGTGGCGGGGCCAAACGAGCGGGGCTTCTAGGCCCGTTCACATGCCTCTTGTTTATAAAGGGTCAGAGCAGGATCTCAGCGGCAGACGAGGAGAAGGAACCTCCTGGTCACAGGAACTACACGAGCATTGCGCTCGAGAAATTCAAGGATGCAAAGACCTCCATCAAGGATTACAGCTAACTTTTCAGGGTGTAAATGGAGAGAAGGCACATCTCCAAGCTCACGAATTCTACACGAGAATTGCGCTCGAGAAAATGAAGGATGCAAAGACCTCCATCAAGGATTACAGCTAACTTTTCACGTTGGAAATGGAGAGAAGGCACATCTGCCCTGCATATTTATCCACGAAGATGCCACCGTTTTGTGCAATACCTCTACTCAACTGGAGTACTTTCTACTGGCTAATCAGTAAGTGCTACCTCGTTGGGTAAATGTATAGTGCCTTTCCTACACTACAGCTGCGTAAAGGACCAGAAGAATTGTCTCCAGTGACCTGTGTGTCTGTAACTTTGCCACCGCGCCGAAAGCGCCGGGGTCCTTTGAGTAAGCTGTCCATCATAGTGGGGAAAGGGCGGGCATACGTTGCATACCGCTAGTGTATGTGTGGCGGGGCCAAACGAGCGGGGCTTCTAGGCCCGTTCACATGCCTCTTGTTTATAAAGGGTCAGAGCAGGATCTCAGCGGCAGACGAGGAGAAGGAACCTCCTGGTCACAGGAACTACACGAGCATTGCGCTCGAGAAATTCAAGGATGCAAAGACCTCCATCAAGTATTACAGCTAACTTTTCAGGGTGTAAATGGAGAGAAGGCACATCTCCACGCTCACGAATTCTGCAGGAGAATTGCGCCCTCCCTCCCTCGTGGGCATTCCTGCTGCACGATCACATGATCGTGCAGCAGGAATGCACAAAAGAGGCATCGGGGGAAAGGAAATCCCTTTCCTTTCCCTCGATGTCTCTTTTCGAATCAAACCCCCTCCCCGAGCCAAAACTCACCTTATTTCCCCGACGCGCTGGAAGCAAATGGCTTCCAGCGCGTCGGAGAAGGAAACCCTCAATGATGTCAGGCGCGCCTCGCGCGCTGACGTCATTGATGGGGAGGGCGGGGGGAGGCAGGGGAAGTCCTTCCCCTGCCTTCCCCCAAAAAAACCCGACGATCGGATTCCCACGGGGGGAGCGCCAGCGCTTCCCCCGTGGGTGGTCTTATGACGAGCTGGACTCGTCATGAGCACACGAGCACTGTGTGCCATGACGAGTCCAGCTCGTCATAAGCACCGAAGGGGTTATTTTAAGACAGTTGCAGGAAGTTCTATATCAGAGCTCAGCAAAACATCTCTCTCGTACTCCACATGATCAGCGTGTTCCCCTTTGCTCACCAGTGAGAAGAGCGACTGCCCCTCATGCAGTGGTGCCAGATTTTGATACCTGTCTCAAGCCCAATGCTGTCCAAGTTTAAGCCCAAATTCAGCCCAACGCAGACCAGTTTCAGCCCAAACACCAGCCCAAAGTTGGCACCCTCAATCTATGCAAAATCAGCCTTCAGGAAACATTTTACCATAATCCTAATTTCTATTCAATATGCTTATAGTGGGAGGAGGTTCAATGGCACCTATGCACTTCTGCAATCATGTTCCAATTCGATTAGTAACTACTGATTTGGAAGATCGGTCCCATTAGGACCTGTTGCTTTGTTCACCACAAATCCAAACCTGAACCTGGCATTGAAGAACAAACTTTACAAGAGCAGACTGCAACCCATTTTAGTGACATCCACATGCTGAAAAGTTGAAACTCTATGTCATGTAGCTTCTCAAACAGGACATTAAATGCATTTCATGGATCTCACAGGATTAACACCACACAATGATGCATAAAGTACCCACCTTGGAATGGAAGCAATTTCAGCACAACTTGTTTGGCAAGCTGCGATTAGAGGCCCACTCCCTCCAGTTAAAATGTACAAAGGCCAAATAGGAGAGCCACTTACTCTGATTACTGCCTGCCCTCCACTTCAAAGTGTTTCACCATGACCATCTACTGTGGCACTAAAAGTTAAACAGAACCTATGTCATTGCCTTCGTGTTTCATCAAAGGCTTGACTAAAGGCCCCAGTCTTGGCTAGAAGCAGATGGGTTTGTGTGGGGTCCAAATGAAATCAACTGGAGTGGACAGGGAAAAGACTTCTTTCCCAAAACCTTAGGTAATACCCTTCCCCCAACATCTCAACACTAACGCTCCCTCAAGTCGGATGACACTGTCATCACTCCACTTGTCCCATTCAGTTCCATTCCCCTTCATCATTCGCACTGTCGGTCTCTCACATCACCAATGATTAGTGAAATCTCATTAGGCTGTGCAACTCCTTTAAACCTATCAGCCACTCATGGCTTTAAGCAGAAAAGCTCCTAGAACTGACTTTGCAATGGATCACTAATGGGCTCCATATTCAGGTCCTTAAATTTCAAGGCAAAAGCATGGATCAATTTCTCAATAATGCTCAAAGTGTGAACAAACAAATATAAACACATTTCTCAATAATGGCTATGAAATAAAACCCTAAGGTAATCCATGCCAGCAAAGCAGTACATGTTTACAGTACAAAGCAAGGCATCAATGATGTAGATGTTTACAGTTTATCTTCATTACATCTTTCATTACCTAAGAGTATTTTCAATTTTGCGATTTATGAGCTATATTGTTCTTAGACAACAAATTTTCTTCTATTCAAATAAGAAGGTGTCCCGTACCTTTCTTCTGACTAATAGAATTGAGTCTACACACATTTGTTTTTAAATAAGATTGAAGTACAATATATAAATTTGTCACAAAGGACTATTGTTGGAATATAATACAATTACCCTGGTTCTCGTGGGCATACAGGGTTCTCTTTGTTCTGTTTAAATGCAAACAGAATGGGGGCGGCTATGTGGAGTATAGAGTTGCATACTGCTTATGGTGCATGTTTTACATGAGATCCCCATCATTTAGAATATATGGAAGAATACTACTGACTAAGCTCAGAGACACCCCTGCCCGCTACTGTACTGGGAGAAAGATAGGGCAAACAGAATGGGGCCAGCTCTAGGGAGTACTGCGTGCGCATACTACTTATGGTGCATGTTCTACATGAGATCTCTCAAAGCAAGGGTACCATTTAGTGTGTATGGAAAAATGCTACTGGCTAAGCTCTGAGACACTCCTGCTTGCTGCTGCCCTTGGAGAAAGAAGGTTCAAACAGAATGGGAGCAGCACTGGAGAGTGTTGTGTGTACATACGGCATAGGGTGCATGCCTCTACATAAGAGTGTCAAGGTAGAGGTACCATCTAGTATGTATGGGATAATGCAATTGGCAAGGCTGAGAGACATCCGTAACTATACCTGCCCTGACACAAAGAAGATGGAAACAGAAAGGCACCTCATTGGGGAGGTGTGTGTGTGGCATATGGTGCCCGCCTCTACATGAGTTCTCACAGCAGAGGTACCATCTAGTATGTATGGCATCACATACATTATTGCGCTTCATACATCATCATGCATTCATTCAAAATGGAGCATATTATGGAATAACTCTTTTTATTTGTTTTTACATAAGCACAGCGTCAGAGATTACATAAGATATTTAGTCAGTAGCCGACATTGAAGGCAGTGACCTTATGAGATTGACACAGCTGAATGCCAACAACCCGGGGGCAGGCAGCGAAGACAGTGGGCTACAATAGGCTACTTGTCTAGAAATTTGCTTTATTATTTCTGTCCTTTTGAGCCATGCGTCATGCAATGCGATGGCAACAATACAACACTTAACTGAACTTGTAACATGGTGGAGAGCCATAGAAGGATGTAGAGAAGAAAAAAGGAGAAAAGGATACAGAAAGTACACGTTAGAAAGTAGTCCGCCCCTCCCCCTCCCATTTCCTCTGCACCCCGTATTATCCTTGTGTCGAAGCTCCCGTGGGGACTCCTGTTCGTTCCTTGTCCAATCTAATATGATTTAGAGTGTTGGTCCGTGTCGGTGAGTCGTAAGATTTGTAAAAGCTTGGGGCAAGTCACTCCTCTGAACTCCTTACTAAGGATAGTTATAAAAGGAGCCCATAGTTCAAGGTAAACGTCTGCTTTGTCATCTGCCACCAGATAGTTGCTCCATTCCCAACACCGCCCACAACCGCCTAAGCCAAGCGGAGTGGTCCGGGACTTTCTCGGAACCCCAGTGAGCCAGCAACTCTAGACGCGCAGCATTCAGGGCTATTGCTATATCTGTCTACCTCTCATGGAGCCCAAGGGAAAGGTCACGTGGTTGGTGAGACCTAGCAGAATGTACGCAGGGAAGCGTGGGATGTCCGTGTCGAAGGCTTCATTTATGTCTTGTAATATTAGATCCCAATATCCCAGAGTAAGTGCACTAGTGAGCCGGTCTGTCCTCATCCCCGCCAGCAGTAGGCCGGGCGGTCTTTATTCCAGTGATTGAGTCGGGCTGGCGTTAAATACCAATACGCAGCTACCTTGTATGCAGCTTCTGCACCTGAAATGTCATGAGCTGTATGGTGTGCTCTATAAAAAAATGTCCTGCCACTCTTTGTTTGTAAGGTGTCTGCCTATTTCTTCCTCCCATCTGATCTGTCCTTTAGTTTTCGCGGGTTAGGTGTCTGTGGAGAGGAAAGCGTATAGTTCTGATATAAGGCGTTTGTCGTCCTTCTTAGTGACAAGCCACTTTTCGAATTGTGTTAGCCGTCGTGAGGCCCCTGGTCTTACCTCTGGAGAGGTGACCCAATTACATGCTTGATGATATGAGTAGTAGTCCGAAGCGGGGATTGCGTAGTCTGCCTGAAGCTGGTCGAAAGGAATAATTCCCTTCTGGTCAAAAAGGGAGCCTACCCTTTTGCAGCCCTTCTCACGCCACCGCTGAAAAAGCTCTGACTTACACCGAGGCGTGAAGTCCGGGTTGTCAACCAGTGGGGTCATCGGTGAGGGGAAGGAAGTAAACCCGTGACGGATCGCCGTTGCGTCCCAAACCCTTAAGAGTTGTCGCCGTGACAGGAGAGGAGTACAGTCCCCATGCCCTATGTTTACGTGGGAGCCAAATTTCACGGCAGATATTTATTCCTGCTATCGTTTGATCCATAAACGTCCAGTGTTTCTCTGAGAGAGGACGATTCTACTCCAGAATGAAGCGTAGCTGGGAAGCTTGAAAATATCGTGACACCACCAGGACCCCCATCCCCCCCTCAGGTTTAGTCTTTGTAATTTGGGAAAAACTGAGTCGCGGTTGCCTCCCACCCCAGATAAAGCGATTTATGGCTCGTTGAAGGTTCCGCAGTGTGGCCGGAGGGGGGGCAAGGGGAATAGTTTGAAAGATGTAGAGTATGCGTGGCATAATCGTCATCTTAATTTCAGCGATACAGCCTGCCCATGAGAGACCCAACCGCACCCACGTTGCTAGAGTTTTGTTAGTCTGTTCCAGGAGTGGACTATAATTGGCTTTTAGAGTTTTGACCGGTGTACGTGCCAGGAGAATCCCTAGATAGGGTATGTGATGACTAGCCCAGGAGAATGGAAATTGTCTGACCAGGGCTTCCTCAGTGGCCGGGGACGTGGACAGGTTTAGTATTTGCGACTTGTGAAGATTAACCTTAAATCCAGATACCTCGCTAAAGCAGGAGAACTCGCCGACTAGGGACGTTAGGGAAGTCGCCGGGTTTGTCAGAGACAGGATTACATCATTGGCGTATAGGCCGATAGTATGTGTGTCTGCCCCAAGACGGATCCCGGTTATCTCTGGGTTGTCTCCATGTACAAGGCAAACAACAGGGGGGAGAGTGGGCACCCCTGTCGTGTTCCCCTGCGTATTGGAAAGAACCCAGAGGAGTACCCGTTAACCCTGACCGATGCTCTAGGTGTTTTGTATATGCATCCCACCCAGCCAAGAAACCGCTCCACGAAGCCGAAACGACGAAGCGTCTCCATCAAGAATGGCCAATGGACCCTATCAAAGGCCTTCTCTGCGTCAACAGACAGCAGGAGGGCCACCCGTCTGGAACGGGCAATGAGATCTGTGAGATGTATGAGGCGCTTCGTGTTGTCCCCACATTGCCTAGTCGGAATAAACCCGGCTTGGTCCGGATCGATGAGCCCCGCCATGCACGGATTAATGCGCGCTGCCAAAATACCAGTGAAAGTTTTTGCGTCCACATTGAGCAACGAGATCGGGCGGTAGGACACGCATTCCAGGGGATCTTTTGTGGGTTTTAAGATTACCGATATTGAGGCTTCTGTGAAGGAGTCGGGTAATGCCCCAGTGTCAATAAAAGAGTTAAAAAGCAGTGTTAGTATGGGGGCAAGAACCTGGCAAAATTTCTTCTAGAACAATGGGGTGAAGCCGTCTGGACCCGGGGACTTGGCTATTTTGAGACGGGCTATCGCTGCGATTACCTCGTCCACCTGAATAGGGCGATCGATTTAAGAGGCCGTGCCCACCGGTAGCGTTGTCAGCTGCACTCCTTGGAAGTAGGCAGCCAGGTTTCCGCAGGGGGAGTCTCCCTCCGAATAGAGCTTGGAATAAAAGGCACTGAAGGCCTCTGCGATCTCAGAATCTGTGTGGACTATTGTCCCGGATGGGGCTTTAACTGCTGGGATCGACCCCGTGGACTCTCTTTGACGCAATTTATGGGCGAGCATGCGGCCTGAGCGGTTGCCACTAAGAAAGAATTTGTGCCGTAGGCGTAGCAGGGCGTACTCCACTCTATCGAGGTCCAGCATGTGAAGAATGAGCCGTTTCCGCTCTAATTCCCTCCACACCCGAGGGGCACCAGTGCGTTTGTGTATGGATTCTAATTCCGCTACTGTTGCCTCTATCTCCTTTCTATGTTCCTTTCTAAGCTTGTTATCCCCTGCTGATATGGCTATTAGTTCCCCCTGAGTGACTAATTTTAATGCTTCCCATAGAGAGGCTGGGCGCACCCCCTCACAGTCATTATCGGTGAGATAGTCTCTAAGTGTCTTAAGGATTGCCCTCGTCGTCTGGTCTGAGTGGAGCAGGGCGTCTCGAAGACGCCAACGGGACTGGCGGGGCTGGGTGTCACCCAGGTTCAGCGAAAGGGTGATCAGGGAATGATCGGAAAGAGAGTGCGGCTCTATCGTTGCTTCAGCAACGCATCCTGCCAGGGCATCTGTGATTAGGAAGTGGTCAATTCAGGCATAAGTCTTGTGGGCTGCCGAGGAGTATGTGTAGTCTCTGGTAGAAGGGTGTGTCTGCCTTCATACGTCATTGAGCGTGCTATTCGTGAGCCAGTGGTGTCCAGTCTGTGAGAGTGTCCCCGTTTGTGTCGTGCGTTGTCCGGAGCGATCTAAGTCTGAGTCCATTACTAGGTTCAGGTCTCCCCCAATCACTACCTCCCGGTCAGGAGTGGCCAACACTTGTGCAAGGTAGTTAAGTAGAAAACGCTCCTGATGCTCGTTCGGGGCGTATACAGACGCTACTGGGAACTGTGTGCTACCCCACTGTATTCTAAGCCCTAGTGCTCTGCCTTTTTGTTCGGCGATGGTCTCAATTACTTTTCCTTGGAAGCTCTGAGCAATTAATATGGCTACCCCATTCTTCTTAGATGAGTCTGAGGACCAGTATTGCCTGGGGAACCTTGGGGAACGGATGCGATGGGTGTCCCTAGCAAGCAAATGGGTTTCTTGTAGTAAGCAAATGTCTCCCCCAGAGTGCTCTAAGTAGGATAGGATCGCTTTGCGCTTTACCGGGCTGTTGAGGCCCAGAACATTGAGGCTCACTAGACGAATATTATGCATCCTAGTAGTTTAACCTGCGCCCTTGCCCCGTGATCACTAAGCTCTTGCCGCAGTTGCCGGACCCACCTAGTGTGTCCTGGTGTGAGGATTTCAGTTAACTTGCCACCCCACAAGGGCCTGGGTTGGTGCGGAGGAGGAGAAGGAGAAGAAAAAGAAGATATAAAGACCCCTATAGTGAACACAAAGGATACTTTAAATGAAAGGAGAGACAAAAACTGGAAATCAGAGTCCGTCAAATCTGGCGAGTCGGGATGAGGCATATTCGGCCAAGATGGAACTGCTCCGGAGAAGTACTTCCGAAGAAACCCTGTATGGGTCCGCCGGGCGTGTGGAGGGTGGGTCATCGAGCCGATCAAAAGTCCCTCCACTCCTCCGCCGCCTCATTCGGGTCCTCACCAGACTCATCCCTACCCCCGGGGGCAGGATCGTTACCAGGTCACGGAGTGGTTGGGATGGTGGAGTCGGAGGAGAGGGCCTGCAACACCGCTGAGGAGATGAGGGCTGGACCGCTGAATCTTCCTGGACGTCGAGATGTAGGAGAGCACAGGCCTCTTTGAGGGATCTGATCTGGTGTAGCACCCCCTCATGTCTAAAGATGATACGGAAAGGGTGACCCCACGCATAGGGGATCTTGGCCTTCCGCAAATGTTCTGTGATGGGGTGGAAGTCTCTGCGCTTCTGAAGGGTAATCCTGGAGAGATCTTGAAAGAAGGTCGGGGAGTGGCCCTTGAAATGAACTGGGTGTGAGTCCCTGGCTTTCTTGAGGATGTTTTCCTTAATCTGAAAATCGTGGACACACACCAGGATGTCGGCTGGGGGACCTTTTCCTGGTCTTTCAGGGCCCACCCTGTGGACCTGGTCCAGTTGTAGTGGAGAGGTCTCAGGAAGGCCCGATACATGTCGAAGGAGGTCCGTAACGCACTCACGTAGATTGGAGCCCTCTGCTCTGGTTGGCACACCTCTTATTCTTATATTGTTCCTCCTAGACCTGTTCTCGAGATCTTCATTGTGCGCTTGAAGGTCTAGTTGTTGGTCTTTCAGCCTTAACACTTCTTGCTGGAGCCAAGCTACCTACTCCACCCGACTCGACTCCCTGTCTTCGAGCTCGGCCACCCTTTCTCCCACTTCGTCCACATCTCGGCGTACTTCTCGGAGGTCGGAGGAAATTTCCGTTTTCATTGCTTGCAGGTCTGTATGGAGAGAGGAGAATAATGATTCCAGGTATGCTTTGGTGATCGGGCCCTCTCCCTCGTCTGCCTCCAGCCGGGATTCCACTCTTTGGGACATGGGCGTATCCTCCGACCCCAAGGTGCCTGTCTCCCCGAACATTTCTTTGAGGGATCGTTCCTTCTTTGTCCTTGTCCCAGCCATCCCATCCTATTTGCGGTCCTGGTGTTTGCTGGGAGTGTTGTTCGAGGCGCTTCCCCCGCCCCGGTGTCTGGTCGCGACTCCTGGCCCATGTGTGGGTGCTGTCTTTTCCTGGTGTTCTAATTCGGGCCTTTCAAGACGGGGCGCAGTTGAGGGGGCAGCCGCTGCATCCACTAGCACTCTTTGTTCAGGCCAGACGAGCGGGTGTCCGCCACTCTACTCCCACATCCCCAGTCCCCCCGCGCCCCGCCTCCGGTAGTAAGTGTCCCCCAGAAGGCGCTCGTCTGTTCGTGCCCCTCTTGTGGCGCCTCTGCCGGGGTGATCACGGGCCCCTCCGCTGCATACAGCCTTTCTCCCCTTCTGGGACCGTCCAGACCTTTGTCTTGTTTGGGCTCCTCTCCCGCCCCACAGAATCAACAGCAAGCCAGTGTTCACAGGGCCCTTTGACCAGGAAGAAGTGGGAAAATGGACTTACTCTGTCCCCGTAGGTCTTTAACTCCGTGTTGGCTACGAACACCTCCTGGCCTAGGCAGCTCTTTGCGCATGTAAATTCAGGGGGCCCCGGTTGCAGCGTTCTGCGCCGTCTGTGTCCCGTTTGAGGAACACTCGCTGTGGGGGGGGGAGGTGGCCACTCTCCGTGCCCCCGGATGATCTTCTTGCGCAACGCGGCGCCCTCTAGGTGAATGTGGGGGTTGCAGCTGCTGGGGTTGAGCCAAGTGTTATAGGCCTACGCCCCGGGATGGTGCGCGCTTGAGGCCTGCTGCGGGTCCTGGGGCTCTGCTCCCCGGTGTGTGCTGCACAATGGGATGGGAGAAGCCGTCACACCCCCCTGGGTCCCCGGCCCCCGTGGGGCCCCTCGTGGTGCTGCAGATCCGCTCGACGTCCGAGGCAGGGGACAGTAAAGTAGTGCCGGTCACTCACCGCTGCTCCGGTTTAGGCCGGTCACAGAGATCTCAACTGGGCCGAGGCGCAGGCTCCGGGTCCCCGACTCCGACCTTACTAAGAGCCCGGCCGGGCCACATCACAGGCATGTCTCTGGGCAGGCCGCACTCACCAGGCCGCAGCCGTACCCTGCTGCTCTGCCAAGCGTTGCGTCCTGCAGATCTGTGTTGGGGGACCCGGGTCATCTCCTCCCCAGCCCGCCGATGATTCCCCCCTTCCGGTGCCGATCTTTGGTCCTGGGCGGCGTTGGAGTCTTGCTCCCCCACTCGATGTCCCCAGCTCACTTTGGGTCAGGCTGCGCTCCGCCGGCTGCGGCCGCGCCTCACAGCTCTGCTGGGCGTTGCTCTCCAGGGTTTTGTGTCAGCGGCCCCCGGCCGTCCCCACTCAGGCCTTCCTGCGCCTACCGGCACAATGGGGGGCCGCCGGATTCTCGCTCCCTCCTCTCAGCTCCGCCAGTTCGCTGAAGGACAGGCCGCACTCCACAGGCCGCGGCTGTGCCTCGCAGCTCCGCCAGGCGTTGCTTTTCAAAGCTCAGGTTTACTGGCTGCAGATCGTCGCCACCCGGGTCAGGCAATGCCTCTCGGTAACCAGCGCTAATATGCGAACTCCGGGGGTCACTGGCAGTGAGCCGGTGGGCGCTAATAATGAGCTCTGAAAGGCGGCTGGACGGAGCAGTCGAGAAACGCGTCCTAACCCGCCGCCATCTTGGCCACGGCCCCCAAAATGTATGATATTAAACTTTCTCCAGTGCATTTTCAACACCCTACCCTTTGTCATAGTCCCACCTTATTTGCATGTGCTGTCCTACCATGCTTGGTCTCTTCAACATCAAAAGCAGATCAGAATTAAAGGCGGTATAACATAGTGTGCCTAAATGGAATCTTGTGTGAAACATACCTCATCAGCAACAAACATCTTATCTAACAGTCAGAATGCCCAAAGGCATGAATGCTCGCTTTACAAATGCAGATGTTACAGTTCACGTTTAAAAATGACTCCATTAATCACTGGTCCTAAAGCAAAACTTTCCACATTTTCAAAATCCATCACACACACATACAATCAATCAATCAGAACATTTGTAAAGCACACTACTCACCCGTGAGGGTCTCAAGGCGCTGGGAGGGGTGCTGCTACTGCTCGAACAGCCAGGTCTTGAGTAGCCTCCTGAAGGTTAGTAGGTCCTGGGTCTGCCGTAGGAGGATGGGGAGGGTGTTCCAGGTCTTGGTGGCGAGGTGGGAGAACGATCTGCCGCCGGTGGTCGCTCTTCGGATGCGGGGGACGGCGGCGAGGGCGAGGTCGGCGGAGCGGAGCTGGCGGTTCGGGGTGTAGAAGGTGAGTCATCTGTTGAGGTATGCCGGTCCGGTGTTGTGGAGTGCTTTGTGTGCGTGGGTGAGGAGCTTGAAGGTGATCCTCTTGTCGACGGGGACAATGATAATTGTGGTAAAGCCGACACTGCTGAGGCGCCGCCCCAGCTTGTAAAAATGCGCACAAGGGGTCCATAAACGCCCAAAAAGTAGCCTCCCGCAATTTGGGTTTTTTCTCGCACAAATAGGAAAAATAACGCCCATTTGTGCGTGAAATAGCCCAATCTGGCAACACTGGCCTCATGAGCCAATGAAAGCTCATGGGAAACCAACATTTTGGAAATGTAATTACAACACAGTTTTTAGTCCAGCCAAAGAGACCCTGTTGTGACTTCTGTGCGCTGCGGTGTGAAACAACAGCATCTTCAGCCCTGCCAGGATGCTAGAAAACACTCGTTCCGGAATGCACTCTGAAACAGAAACATTTCAGAAACACAGTATGTATTCTCTCTGACGGTCCGGGAGGGGACGCCGACCCTAGAGCGAACCCACAGGGTGGCTGAGCACAAGGCTTGAGCAGCCAGAAGCCGTGAAAACCCACACGGGGAATTGGGCGGTGTGGTTTAAAGCTCCCAATCAGGGGTGAGAGTTTTGGCTGAGGCGTGGCCAAATGAAACAGAAGCAGCACCCACTGCTTAGCTGTCACGGTCGTCGGTCTTAGCCTGGGAGATCTGCAACTCGGACTTCCTGTGATTCGGGGTCATACCACGACCTGAGTGGAGGTTGGTTCTAAGCCATAGCACGGTTAAGAGGTCCAGATGAACCTTAACACTTCAGTGAACAAATTTCGGAAGCGTATGGGTTGGGAGCGCATCAGGTACGGCCTCATTAACTTCACATCCCAAGCTACTACGCAGATATAGTGCATCACTAGGCCGGGATGGACATGTGCTGTCTGAACATCGTAGGGGGACTTAAGAGTGTGAGGATTTCTTAGGGGAAGTTACTGTTGAGAGGACAGGGGGAGCTGACATGGAACCACCAACAGTGTGGTGGAGACAGCACCAATAGAATGCCAAGAATAACACTAGAAGTCTAAACAACGAATCAAAAACAAACAATGGAGCAGAAGAGTGGCAAAATTAATTTCAAGGCATAATCAGAAGCCACCATCGAACCATATAACGATTCATTGAAACAGTTAACAAGCATTGGTAATCCATCGGTTTAGCCTATGTGATAAATAATGAGCTGTTTTTATCAATCACCATCTGGGAGGAAAGAAAGAGTGGAGAGGATGTGGTGCAGAGGCCAGAAATGCTGACTCGAAGACTGGGGGGCACAGTTCGAGTCTCGGTGGGGCAACATCCTGTGATTTTGGGCAAATCACTTAATCTCTCGGGTGATAAATTGTGCTATATAAATGTGCTGCAAGATGAAAATGCAGAAATACGCAAACAATTATGAAAAAATTGTTCCACCAAAGAAGATGTTAACAGTATTTTGGCTACGGGAAACTGATAAGAGACACAGAGGAGCAACAAGTATTGGTAAATGCAGGTAAATATGCTACAGCCAATAGAAATGGAGGAAAAGTGAGTGGCAAGCACAGGAACCAATGAAAAGCCAGGAAAGAGAGGAGGCGGGATGTAAGCCCCTTTTAAGTTTATATTTAAAATAATAGATTTCACAAGCACAGAGCGAAACCTAAAAAGGAACACAGCTACCAAACCTTAACAAGGCAACAATCCCTTTTAGAAACACAAAAACCAAGAGTAACAAAACAAATCCTACACATGCATGAAATTCTTTGGAAAAAGTCAATCTATGGAAAGAACTACCACCCTTATGATACTTAGAATCAATAGCATGCACACCACTAAAAACAAGACCACTACAGCAACAAAACACATTTTTTTTATAATTGATTGAATAAAACAAATTATACTCAATAAAAAATGACAGTAAGCACCATAGACAAAATATACATACATGAATTAAAAACACCACAATCCAAACACTTGGAAATGTAATTATACAAGGAATAAAATATACATGTAAAACACTTCCACCCACAAAATAATACTTCAAGTCCGTACCAGTAGGCTGCCTTGAAAACCCCATCACTCCAATATATAGCCACAAATGTTAACCCCCCCAAAAAAATGCAAAAATGAACCCAACCTTAAA
Organism: Calotriton arnoldi; assembly: GCA_963921515.1. NCBI lineage: Eukaryota > Metazoa > Chordata > Amphibia > Caudata > Salamandridae > Calotriton > Calotriton arnoldi. Next base: position 16,561 of record CAWUFW010026686.1, read on the forward strand.
TTGCAAAAATAACTGCATAAACAAGTATAGCATAATGCAGTTGTAAAAATTGCAAAACATCCTGAGAAATATAAAAATTAAAAAAACAAACTAAAAAAGTTGTTAAAAAAGAAATTAAAAGAGATAAAAAAATCTCTGAAGTAAAAACCATAAAAAACACCAAAAATAAAAGTCCTTAAAATCAAGCATCTTCTCTCCTGTAAAATGAAAAGCAGAGAAACACAACTCATCCAATGTAAACTCACATAACATTGAATAAAAGAATTTCATAGCATACCCTTAATGAACATTTCCAACACAATGCACATAGAATAAATACATATTAAAATATAAACATTGATGAAAATTCTCAAAATCATAGAAACCTAGAAAACAAACTACCAAAACCCACCAACACTAAATAACTATAACACAAAAACCTATAACACAGCAACACTTTTAAAACATTAGAATTAAAATGCAACATTAGAATTAACATGCAATCCAAAACCAATGTTTCATCCAACTGACAACTACATTCTAGGCAGTACACAAAATATTGCCACCAACATCCAAAACACAATTATCCAATACATTAAATACAATCAGTAAACTTTAGAACTGGGAGTAAAATTTAAAAAAGTCTAACTCTAAGCAACGACACGCTAAACCCCCTCTGACCGCAACGTCAAACTTGAACTGACTAATAAAGACTAAAATCCTATAGATATGGTGAAAAAAAGGCATATTAATAGCAAAAAAATAGACTAAACAACTGTAGAGATCAATAGAATTGAAATAAAAGTATACAATATTATTTTTGGGAAAATATTGCTTAATACAAAAAAGTAAAAATAAAATGTAAAAAATCTAAAAATGTGTATTATTTTGTCTATATAAAATAAAAAAGTTATGTAAATTGTATGCAGGAAATGTTTAAGTTGTATTTGTAATGTAATAATTACATTGAAAAAAGTGTCTAAAAAATTATGCAAAGTAAACAGTGTTAATACATTGTCTAAAAATAGAAATGTGGAAAAATGTGATACGTATCATAAATATATATTTAAAAAATACAAATGTATAAATAATGTTTAAGTCTAGTGAAAATTATTAATAAAAATATATATATTTTCAACACATTTGCAGTACATACCTATATGTTCTTGACATGCAAAAACATATTTAATTACGTAAAAAATAATAATATATACGAAACAAAACTGACCTTGAGAAAGTAAATAAGATGGGGCGTGGCTTGGCTCCAGCCAAGATGGCCGCACACTAAGTGATCTCCGTGCGGCCGAACATTTAATCCCTGCCGTCCATTAATTAACCCGTTCCTGTCTGCAGACATAAGTACACCGGAGCAAGCGGCGGCACTTCGTGGCTCCGTAAAGATCCCAGTTGGCTCCCCTGCTGCCTGTGAAGTTGGCCCATTGCCCGGCCGTACAGGCCGGGAGGGCCGATTGGAACAAGTGGCTGAGACACAACGGGCGCTGCCCGATTGAGGGCTGCATTGCCCTCATCAGAGCTTCCTGGTACAGAGAGGTGAACGTGCTGGTGGGGGCTCACATCCATCTCCCCCGCTTCTTTCCCAGCTGAACTGAGGTGTCGCTGGCTGCGGCGGCACTGGGACACAGTGTGGACCTGCGGCTAGGCTACATGTCGAATGCGGCATGTGGAGAAGCACATGGTAGCAGTCGTGAGAGGAGGGCTGTGGGCCGGAGCCCCATACCTGGAGGAACTATCCTGCCTGCTGCAGAGTCACCCCAGGCACGGGGCGGCTGTGGAGGGTGGAGGGCCCTGGTTTGGGTGACTGTACTGGGCTTCCAGTTCTCCTGAGCGGAGCGAGCCACCCCGATGGGGGTGGGGCAACAGCACTGGCACAATACTGGTAGGGCGCCTGCAACCGCAACTGGGCTGTAGGCCCCCCTTTCTCCTACACATTGTTGGCCTGCTGCGTGGGGATGATGCACTGCGGGGGGCCTTGGGGGCTCTGAGGATGGAATCCAGGACTACCCGGTGGCAGGCTCCTTCTCCTTACCTGCCTCCCTCTGTGTCACTCCTCACTGGATGGATGGAGAGGGACCTCTGGACTGGGGTACAAAGCCACAGCATTGACCTAGTGAGGCCGTGCTGTGCCCTGCACTGCTCTAGGCCTTCCACCATGACAGGAGTCATTTGATCGAAGTGCGACCCACAGGACACTGATATTAGCCATGCACCCTATCTAGCCTGAAAATACAGTCTGTTAAAGCCCATTTCTATGAGGGCGGCACGTGGGACCGAGTTGACCTGCGTGTGGTGGGTCTTGACCCCCCTCCCCGGCCACTGGATACTATATGCCGGTCTTTCCAGCGGTAAGGGATCCTAGCAGGGAGACTGCGGTCTGCTGATGTGCTGATCCACGGGGGCATCACCACATACAACTGAGGTGGACTGAGCCCGTGGCAGAAGTTGGGCTGAGACCCCAGGAGTGTCCAAGCAGTGATCAAAGTAAGGGGGCGCTGGTGGGCCCTGTCTGGGGGACTGTGTCTGGTGTCCCCTAGGGGTGCCGGCTGGTGCTTGAGTGATTGGAGGCATCACAAGAGGAGCTGCTCACCTACAGATCGGATTTTAGTGGGCCACTTGGATGCAAACAATGACAGAGAATACCACGCTCATCGCAGGAGACTCTGCGGCCATGCTTCACAGGGCTATGGTGAGACCTAGGGGACAGGCGCATACAGAAACCAACAAAATGGATAAATATGCCATGTCCAAGCTGGTCCCTGTGGCGGATGGAAGGGGGCAGATCCAGCAGACACAGCGGAGTATACCCTCAGTACTATTATGGCAGCTATTAGCGACCTCAAGAGCACCATCGAACCAAAACCAGACGCAGGGCAGACTTTCAAAAGATTTCTGAAGAAGTCACGACAGCCGATATCAACCTGTTGCAGTCTAAGTCCCAAAAATTAGAAGAGCTAGTGCAACACCTTTACGAAACAGCAGGCTGTCATGGTGGCCAAGCTTGAAGATCAGGAAGGCAGGGCTTGCAGAAACAACATTAGGGTGGTGGGGGTCCCTGAGGGAGCCGAAGGGCTCAGCGTTGACCTATTCCTCGAAGATCTTATAATTAATACCTTACGCCCCAAACGCCTCTCCAACTTCTTTTCTATTGAGTGAGCACACAGGGCACCAATTCCACCGCTGAAACTGGGAGCCCCCCACGGACAATCATAGCCAGGATATTCAACTACAGTGACAGGAACACTATCCTGCAGGCAGCCCGCTCGCATGAAGACCTAACCTACGAGAACACCATGATACACTTCTTCCCAGACTTTATCATGCAGGTACAGTGCCAGCACCGCAGCTTTGAGGACGTCAAGAAAGTGCTACGGATCAAAGAACTGAAGTACATGATTCTATATCCGGCGAAACTGTGAGTTGTGGCGGAGGGCAAATCATGGCACTTCACCACTCCAGAGGAAGCATGGGAGTGGCTGGAGGGCTGGCGCACCCCTAGCCAGTGGTCACAGAGGGAAGCAAAGTGGGGGCGCCCGTTTGGTCAGTTGGGAGACGAGCGGCTTGATCACGGTGAGGAACGGGTCGAAGATGGGGCTCAGATAGACCGCCTATAATTTGAATCAAGAGCCCTGCAGCTGAGATGCACTGAGATGCACCGAACTTTTGTGATAGATGACTTGATGGACAGCTATGACGTTGTTGGAAGGTAATTGTAGACTCTAATGTTTGGTGCTCTGGGATGAAGTGTACCTACCCAGGTGTGGGACACATCGACTCCTGCAGGAGTGGAGGGGGCACTTAGTAGCGTTATTTTATAATAAGTAAGAAATGGAAACTGAAAGTATTTTAATAGGATGCAACATCATGTTTGCATTAGTTCAGCCCGTTGAGGCGGTACCAGCCAAACCTAGATAGTCATATGAGATTGTTAGGGCGACAGGCGCTCTGCATATTGGGGTGGTGGGCAGTTTTCAGCCTGCTGTGCAGGGTAGCAGGGTGGGGGGAGTTGGGGACTTGAATTCAATGTTTTGGTTATTCACTAGGTTGACTCATCTTAGATACCATGTAGACCCTCAACCACACGTTCACAGACTGCGGTGTATGTAATCTCCGCTTAGTGTGGTTCGGTGGATAGTGTCATCATGGGGTCCTGTCACTTGAGTGTCCCGTTCTACAAGTGACATCAAAACCTCTGACTGTCTGGATGTTGACAGTGGTGAGTGGATTAAAATTATCTCCTATCCTTTAGGTGAATCTTTATTGGGGAAAAGAGTAGGATAGGGATAAGACTAAAAACAAAGCGGTGTTTAGTGGATGAGTCACTGGTCCACGACACACTGGTCCACGACACCTAGTGGTCGGGTCGACATGTTTTCGGCCTGGAACAGCCCATATGGGTCTATGGCCTTCATCAGGACCCAAGAAATATATATGGAGGCCTTATACTTCAGGGCTTCCAGGATAGTGTGTTAATAATGAGTGGAAGTACTCACCCATCTTCGTCAGTCAAAGCACTTTGCTCCAGACGGAACGTGGTTATAGGTACGGTCTTTAGGCCTATAACTGTGAGGGAAACAAAGTGTGATACTGAATAAACCATGGGCAGCGATGTCGCTCGTGTAGGCGTGCAAGTCTAGGGCCGTGGAGTGTAGATGGGTGTATAGAGTGTGTGAGTAGTGTAAGGAAAATTAAGAACATTTTAAAAGAGACTAAGGGGCCGATTCCGATCTCGGTCGGAGGCGCACCCAATACCATTTGGTCGGGAAAAAAGCCATGCGAATGCCTGTTTCCCGACCGATCCGTACAGCATACCGAACGAGTAAGTACGATGCGCACAACAGCACAGAATCCGGCCGAGTCGTACTCACCCAATCCAGGTCCTGTTCTCCGACCGAGGCGAATCCGGAAACGCAGAATCGAGTCGCACGGAAGGGAAAATGCAGCCCCGTCCGGCCGAACAAGTACGATGCGCTTTCCGTACGCGCCGAACCCGTCGCTACGCACGGCACGTCAAAGCATCCGGGAGAGGCGCACATAAGCTCCGATTCGCGCCACAACACGATCCACGGCTACGAGGCGAACACGCCAGCGACGAGGACGACGCGAAGCAACGAGAAAGACGAACGACACGAACCAACCATGAATCCCTTCGTCCCGATCCTACCAATATTCTACATTTACTACCGGAACAGGCACGGACGCGTACGGCGCAGAAGGTAAGTCAGACACCAACCACAAAACACATACAACACGTACACGACACATCACACACACACACAGAGGGATGCAGAATTTACTTACACCAGCAGCAGCAGCACCATAGGGGCGGGATGCCCATCACCAATGCCACATATGCACACAGGGGCCTGGATGCGCACCACCACCCCTACCCAGGGGGGGCCGGATGCCAACCACTACTACCACCCTTAGCCAGGGGGGTGCCAGATGCCCACCACCACTACCACCCTTACCCAGGGGGGCTGGATGCCTACCACTACTACCACCCTTACCCAGGGGGGGCTGGATGCCCACCACTACTACCACCCTTACCCAGGGGGCTGGATGCCTACCACAACTACCACCCTTACCCAGGGGGCTGGATGCCTACCACTACTACCACCCTTAGCCAGGGGGTGCCAGATGCCCACCACCACTACCACCCTTACCCAGGGGGCTGGATGCCTACCACTACTACCACCCTTACCCAGGGGGGCTGGATGCCTACCACAACTACCACCCTTACCCAGGGGGCTGGATGCCTACCACTACTACCACCCTTAGCCAGGGGGTGCCAGATGCCCACCACCACTACCACCCTTACCCAGGGGGCTGGATGCCTACCACTACTACCACCCTTACCCAGGGGGGCTGGATGCCCACCACTACTACCACCCTTACCCAGGGGGCTGGATGCCTACCACAACTACCACCCTTACCCAGGGGGGCTGGATGCCTACCACTACTACCACCCTTAGCCAGGGGGTGCCAGATGCCCACCACCACTACCACCCTTACCCAGGGGGGCTGGATGCCTACCACTACTACCACCCTTACCCAGGGGGCTGGATGCCTACCACAACTACCACCCTTACCCAGGGGGCTGGATGCCTACCACTACTACCACCCTTAGCCAGGGGGTGCCAGATGCCCACCACCACTACCACCCTTACCCAGGGGGCTGGATGCCTACCACTACTACCACCCTTACCCAGGGGGCTGGATGCCTACCACTACTATCACCCTAAGCCAGGGGGGCTGGATGCCTACCACTACTACCACCCTTAGCCATGGGGGTGCCAGATGCCCACCACCACCACCCTCAGCCAGGGGGGGCTGGATGCCTACCACTACCACCACCCTTACCCAGGGGGGGCTGGATGCCTACCACTACTATCACCCTAAGCCAGGGGGGCTGGATGCCCACCACTTCTACCACCCTTACCCAGGGGGCTGGATGCCTACCACTACTACCACCCTTACCCAGGGGGGCTGGATGCCTACCACTACTATCACCCTAAGCCAGGGGCTGGATGCCTACCACTACTACCACCCTTACCCAGGGGGCTGGATGCCTACCACTACTATCACCCTAAGCCAGGGGGCTGGATGCCCACCACTACTACCACCCTTACCCAGGGGGCTGGATGCCTACCACTACTACCACCCTTACCCAGGGGGGCTGGATGCCTGTCACTCCTACCACCTCTACCCATGGGGGGCTGGATGCCTACCACCAACACCACCCCCACTCATAGGATGGACAATGCATGACACAACCAGCACACCACAACCTAGGGAATGCAAGAAAAAGACATCCCCCAACACCATGACAAGCGTGTGTAGACTGTGTCAAATGCCTACAACACTGAACATGACTTTGAACATACAATGTGACCCCCTATCACATGTGCCACACATATATGTGTGTGGCCCCCACAATGCAAGCAGGCCATGACCATTGTGGCAATGGGGTCCAAACCCCCATCATCACAGTGACCAAAATGTAAGTGTGGGGTCCATATCTGAAGCACATTTTGAACAGTGTGGCAATGGGGTCCAAACCCCCATCATCACAGTGACCAAAAGGTAAGTGTGGGGTCCATAGCTGAAGCACATTTTGAACAGTGTGGCAATGGGGTCCAAACCCCCATCATCACAGTGACCAAAATGTAAGTGTGGGGTCCATATCTGAAGCACATTTTGAACATTGTGGCAATGGGGTCCAAACCCCCATCATCACAGTGACCAAAATGTAAGTGTGGTGTCCATAGCTGAAGCACATTTTGAACATGGTGGCAATGGGGTCCAAATCCCCATCATCACAGTGACCAAAAGGTAAGTGTGGGGTCCATAGCTGAAGTACATTTTGAACAGTGTGGCAATGGGGTCCAAACCCCCATCATCACAGTGACCAAAAGGTAAGTGTGGGGTCCATAGCTGAAGCACATTTTGAACAGTGTGGCAATGGGGTCCAAACCCCCATCATCACAGTGACCAAAATGTAAGTGTTGACAAAGAAAAAGCTGCAACTGCCAAACTGCATGGATGATTCCTGGTCACAGAACATAAAACACATCAGTGGCAAAGTAGTGCATGTGTCCCATTGCAACATAGATTGGGGGAGGCAAATACTGCAGTGCAAATAAGACATACCTTTGGCCATGTGCAGACAAACAACACCCATGGGGGCTGACACAGTCAACATTCATCAATGACACAATGACAGAAGTGACCATCAGAATGCAGACCCACATATTTGCACCAATGGGCACACAAATGCAGATACCCTGTGGAGACTGTAGATGTGAGGTAAACAGATACCATACCATGGCAGCAATGGGACACACAAACCATGATCATTGTGCTGACTGATGACCTAGGAGTCCCAGGGACAGCAGGGGAAACCCACCAAACTACATACAGCCAATGGCACACCTAAGATATGCCAATGCAGTGGTGCAGATGCACAAACACAAACAGGCAGACCCACACTGCACATCAAACACAACAGGTGAGGGGGGTGCCAGTGTCCCCAGGCAACCACACAACACATGAGGAGGCCTGAATACCAATTATACAGATGTGCATACAGTGCCACACAAAGGTAACTCATGGATCCAAATCCACTATGTGGGCAATCAGGCATTGTCAGATGAGAGGGAGCACAAATCACACATGTCACACAGGCACGTAGGAACAGCAACTGACACAGCAAGACACAGACACACCACAGCACTACCCCCAGGGCCCCCACAATGTGGTGACCCTGGGCTGCATTACAATCCCACTGTGATGACAAAGCTAAATGTCGTTCACACTGTGAACCACAGTCATGTGTCCTGAGCAACAAACTACCATCACACCTACACAAGCACAAATCAATCAGCACGGCCAGTAAGCCAAGGCCAACATGGAGGCAGGGGTCTAGCCGGGCAACAACTCTCATCTGCACACACTCAACACCACACACCTCGACCTCCAACAATGTGCAGCAGTGAAGCACACATGCACTGGTGACATTGCACATGCACCCATGACAATTCCAGGGTGGTGGGTGGGAACCAAGGTGCAGAAACACATCACACATGGCCACTCAACAAGACTCCTGCATGTCTGACACACTGCACACTACGCTGTACATGGACATGACGGCAATACCACACCAACCAATGGGATCCCAGCCACAGTCACACACCAATGAAGAAGCCAAGGTCACCCACAAAGAACACACATAGACAACAACCAACATTGCAGCCCGGACCCTGAGGAGTGCCAGCAGTCACACACACAACGTGTCACAATCACTGAAAGATAACACAAACTGGAAATCACATGACAGGTGCAAACAACAAGTGCCAAGGGAAACCTGACTGTGACCCATCTGCGTCTGCACACAAACTCAGCCCTGACAGCAAACACACCTATGGGTGACACCCTGATGACCAGTAATGTGCCATGCACCCACATCACAGAGAACCCAGGGAGAAGACTTTGGGGGAACATAGGTCAACTCTGCAAGCATCACAAACAGGTACAACACTAGGGATCACAGCATGCACAGCAAAACGGAAGTGAACACACAGACATGCTCATACAACACACACCTTGGGCGCAGGCAATGTCACAGGAGTACACACTGCCATGAGGGGACTCCACTCCTGAGTGAGGAAAGCTGTGCCATATGTTGCCTCAGTAGGGCCCCATCATGTCAGCTGAGCACTTGGTCACACAATCAACAATTAGCACCAAATGAGGGCTCCCGTCACATCAGCCTGGTCATGGAAGTGCCAACGAAATCATCAGCACAGATCCAACACACTTGTATAGCAATGTTGCACTGACAACACAGATGAGTCCTTCCCCATTGATGCCCAAACCTGCATGTCCAGTGGAGATGGCCACACGGTCAGGGAAGTAGACGAATTGAACAATGGCAGGCACAACAGATGTGCAGGGGTGGAAGCCACAGATGTGAAATTGCTAATGTAAGTAGGAAATCCCATTGCCAAATACTGAACACATGACACCCTCAGATGCTGCTATGGATGACATGGATACACCACAGGATAGGACACATTCCCCCTGGACCACATGTGTTCCTGCACAGTAACACTTCATTATCATGAGACCAAATATCACCATCACTGCAGCAAGGGCATGGTTAGCATCATCAACAACATGTACATCAGAAGCATAAGCACTAGAGAACAGAAAGTTGCTTTATTCAGCATATGTGTGTTTAAAAGTGAAAGTCCAGAAAAAACGCAAAGGCCAATGGCCAGTCCATTGTCAAAGTCCAAACATGGTGACAGTGGCAGATGTCACCCTACGCATGCCTGCACTGCACAAAACCAGGGACAACCCACTAGGAGGGGCAACCGGGGCAGGCCAGGCACCGCAGGGACAGGATCAGGGCTCACCAGGAGGAGGCAGGGAAGGGGTGGTGGGTGCTGGAGAGCCACTGACAACTGCAGTGGAGGTGTCTGACATGGTGTGTGCCGGCACAACTGGGGGGCATGACTCAGATGTTGTGGGTGCCGGCACGACTGCAGTGGACCCTGCAGATGGAGTGGACAGGTCCGCCACTGCAGTGCCCAAGTCAGACAGGGTGGTAGTGGACTCCACTGCAGTGCCTACCACCAGGGGAGGAGAATGGGGAACAGGCAAGGTGGGCTGGACAGAGGGGGAGGACACCCTCACCACATCAGTGGCACAGACAAGCGCAGCGGGGGTGTGGTGCCGGGAGAGCAAGTGGCAGGGGGAGAAGGCCGGATCCTCTTGGGGATGGTATATCGGTGGGTGGGGGAACCTGGGGCAGGGTGTGGTGGGGGCACCTGTGGAGTGGGGGCCTGAGGGATGGAGGAAGGAGACCTGGTGCCTGAGCTGCAGGGCGGCGGCGGGGTCTTGCTCTTACGACTCCGGGGGGACTTGCGGGTGGGGGCCTCAGTCTGTCTGCGCCTGGGGGAGGGTGTCCGGGGGCGAGGGGCACTCTGCTCCGTGTGGGTGGGCTTCCTCTTCCCCTGAATGCTGTATCAGCTGGATCGGAGGAAGAGGCCGAGGTCACTGAGGAAGAGCCGCTGGGTCTTAGGGGTTGCAGGTGAGGCAAGGGAGGGTGCTTTGGAGGGAGAGGCAACTGAGGACTGCGCAGTGCTCGTGGATGCGTGTGTGTGTTCCAGGGCCCCATCCCTGTGAGTCTGGTTTCAGTCCCCTGACTGTGCGTGCGTGTGCGTTTTGTTTGTGGCGTGTGTGTCTGTGTGCTGGACGTGTGTGTGCTGGTGTGTGCCTGTGCCGGTGTGTGTGTGTGCTTGGGACGGGTAAGGTGCTGGGGAGTGTGGATGGAGCAGAGGCAGGAGGGGTGAGGGACTGTCTGAGGAGGGACACTGCTGCCGTCAGGGAGGAGTCCATGGACCTATTGCCCCTCTGTAGGTCAGACATGCCTGATGACATGCCCTCCATGAACGACACCAGCTGAGTCAACAGAGCGGTGTGCGCATGGAGGACACTCAGCATGGCTGTCTGCCCTACATGGAGCTGGCGAAGGAGGTACACAGACTCCTCACTCAGGGCAGCAGGGACACGGGGCAGGGGTGCGGTGCCTGGCCCAAAGGAGACACGCTCCCGAACATGGGAGCCTCCACGGACCTGGGGAATGGGAGCCGATGGGAGGGCGGTGGTGGTGCTGGTGGTGGCGGGGACAGCAACACTAGCTGGGGTGTGTTGGCTGCTGACACCCGCCTCCATAAGGGAGTCATCCTCCGAGCCGCTGTGGTCCTCAGCTGAGGTGGATGCTGCTGAGGACTCCTCGGTGTGGCTCCCCTCGCCCTCCGTGCCACTGGGTCCCTCCGACCACTCCTCGGCAGCTGACCCAGTCTGGCTCTCCGGCTCCTCCTGGTCCGTGGAGCTGTCCCCTTCCGTGGCCGTGGATGTATCTGCAAACAATGGGGAAACAGACAGACATCAGTCACCTGCACCAAACGCACACACCACTGTGAGCACAGCACATTACAGAGCAAGCCCTGGCATCATTAGGTGAACATTGCAAAAAGTGCCCTAACTGAACAGGAGAAGCCAATTGTCAGTCTGATGCCAACCATGGCACTCACATCCCACATGGCCTTGCACCCATCTGTCTGGTGTCTGTTGGATAGCAACACCCCAGTGTGGACACATGCACCACCTACACAGTAGTTGGACAGTGCAGAGGACACGGTGTAGCATGTGGACATGCACACATCACAACTCTTGCCACTGAGTCAGTACAGGTTTCCGGATGAAAGGGATGCCCAGAGTCAAATAGGAAATGCATGTGATGCATACCAGCGACAGACACCATGATGCACCCGTGTCCTGATAGCCATCGCCACAATGGTGTGCATGTAGCACATGTCACTCCCCTGCAGGATCACCAATAAGTAGACACATGCCATGGCGGAGGCATGACTGCTAAGTCATACATCACTGTCTCAGTGATGTATGACTTGGCAGCCAGACAACAACACTCTGCACTGTGTCACAATAGTAGGTCATGGGGAATGCAAGTCCTGGAGCTGCACAAGTGCACATGTACATCCCCCACAACACATCATCTTAACCCTCATCTGTCCAGGTCATACCGATTGGACATATGGGAGACCTGTGACACTACCCTCTGAACCTGAGCCCCTCACAATCTGCTGTGAATGGGAAACAGCTGCCTGAACTTCACATTCGCATACCCCAGTCTGCACGGGCAGCTGATCAAACACCTATGTGACACACAAGTATCGTCTCCTATGGTCACATCTCCAGTGGCATGCTGAGCCCCAACCGAGAAACACCCCAGCAGTCCTGGCAACAAATCCACAGCACACTGACACAGAGGCAGACACCTGAGGGGTCAAATCACTGCGCACAACGTGTCAGCTGATACACGGGAGTGGGAGTACAGGTGTATTGGATGGGCTGGAGTAGGCATGACTGTCCTGCCCCACATGAATGAGGGATGAGCCCTGGACAGTGGATAGCTGGCTATGTATGTGTGACACACGTAATCTGCACACTCCTGGGGCCCAAACATTGTTCCCACCCGCTGCATGGGTGTGTGCCAGATACCCCAGGCACATGTGGTGGCTCAGCTCAGCAAGTGGACCGCATATCAAAGCAACACGCAGATTACATGTCCGAACACAGGCGTTGTGTGAACAATGGACCCACCCATGATGCCCACAACAGAGTCAGGGAAACAGATGCTGTCCCCCACCTTGAGTGAAGCAAACTGCAAGGACACAGTCCCAAGTGACACGATTCCCTGAATGTAAGGGCCACACCTGGGTATCAGATGAGGAGTGGGCAGTGCACAATAGAGGGACATGGCTCCTGGACAACATGACTGCTGTACTGTGGCAGTTTAACCAGGCCAGAGGAGGGCACATAGCATGTAATACAGAGTTCACAGTGCAGTCTTTGACTCACCCCCTCCTTGCTGCTGTCTGGCCTTCAGCTGCCCATCCAGGTCTGGAAACACCACCGCCAGGATCTGGAGCATGTGGGGGTCAGGGTCTGTGTTCCGCCCCTCCTGCGAGGAGGCGACAGCTTCAGCTGGACCCGTGCAATCCTCCGGGTCCAGCCCCGAAGGGTCCTGCCACCTCTTCTGGCAGTTGCGGATCCGGCGCTTGTAGACCCCCACGGACCGGACAGCCCGGACGATGTCCTTCCAGATCTCCTGCTTCCGATGGGCATTAACCTGTGAGGATGACAAAGTGAAAAGGACATTACTACACATGCAACATATCCGTGCATGACACAGTTGTATATACATGTCTCAATCACAGGGGCACATGATGTACACAGGCAGTGCAACGCTGCCCATGGACAGTTTGCCAGAAGTCACTACATGGTATCATTGCATGGGAAGTAAAACCTTGTTCAAATGCACTGTCACTGCACCATACCTGTCCAGTGCATGTCACTACACACTTATGGGGGTGACAACTACTCAGTGAGCCTGCTAGCCAGTGGCGTGCAGACTTTCAGCCTTGCTAGTCAGACAAAATGCACATTCAGAAAGGCAGTGCACAGAACACCTCACCTGCTCCCCTGGTGTCCCATACAGCTTGCTGTACTGTGGAAAGTAGGCTGTCCAGCAGGGTCTGGTTCTCCTCAAGGCTGAAGGCTGGGGCTCTCTCCACAGTACGTGCCATTGCAGGGTCCAGAGGGGGCAGAGACAGCAGCAGTGCAGTGGCAGATGTCGTCCTGGAGCATGTAGTGCAGGCAAGTGAGCTCTCAGGGGAACAGCCAGCAATATATATGTGCTGCAGAGGCAGATACTGTCCCATGTGTCCAAAGTGATAGGTCCAAGTCGTTTGCATCTTCTGAATCTGGCCAATCCATTGAATAGCAGCACCAATACACGCCCACAGCATCCTTCAAATCTTCAACTTCATGACATACATGATTTTGCAACATTGTTGTGGGTGACCAACTGAATTTCCAGCAACCGACTCGTTCGAATTTCGAAAACGCGTCCGTTGCCAGGCTAGGCCATTGACAATGGGTGCGCACCGATTGGTCCATTGCGGTACAACGCGTACAGGGGTACAACGCGTACCCGCACACATTGAATGCAATGGGCCGGCCGGGTGCACAGATCGGTCCATTGCTGTTCAACGCGTACAGGGGTACAACGCGTACCCGCACACATTGAATGCAATGGGCCGGCCGGGTGCACCGATCGGTCCATTGCTGTTCAACGCGTACAGGGGTACAACGCGTACCCGCACACATTGAATGCAATGGGCCGGCCGGGCGCACCGATCGGTCCATTGCGGTACAACGCATACAGGGGTACAATGCGTACCCGCATACATTGAATGCAATGGGCCGGCCGGGTGCACCGATCGGTCCATTGCTGTTCAACGCATCCCTGTACAAGTGACTGGCATATGTCACCATGCCTGTCTCAGATGAACATATGCCAGCCACAAATAGCTCCCAGGGAGTGAGGGGCACACCTACAACACGACAGCCTGTCCAAACTGTATGCATAAGGCATGTAAGGCTGCATTTCCTATTGTGTGTATGTTGGTGTACATGTTGTCCTGTGGGTGTCACCTGGGGGCAGCCACCCCCAGGCTGTGCACGTGTTCATGGGGACAGGATCCTGGGTGTTACGTGTACATGACCACTGTGATGTGCAACTGTTCATATCTGTGCATGTGCCATGGTCACATTTCACGGTGGTGTATGTGTATGTCATGTCACATACCCCGTGAGTCCCATGTGGGACGGTATGTTTGAACCAGGAGGGTGTCCCAGTGGCACAATAGTGATGGTCCTCCACAGTCTGTGTGCATGTAGTGTTTACAATGTCTCTGATTTCATGCTGCACAATGGGAGACAGTCTCCACATCCACGTTGTGTGTGCATGGACTTTGATGTTGTGCGTGTGTGTGTCACAGGCGTCCATGTCTGTCCTGCAGTGGCAAGTGGGACCACTACCTGTGGGGGTCATGGTTGTTTTGCTGTGGTGTATACATGATACTCCATGTAATGCCAGTGTCCATGTGGCAATACAGGGTCCCTGGGAATGTACCTGTCGTTGAGCTGTGATGCCTGGGGCACATCTGTCCTCACATGTCACTGT
>CAWUFW010026687.1:0-31664 GCA_963921515.1 Calotriton arnoldi
CGCGGCAGCTGCCCGCGCTGGTGCGGCGCAGCTGTGGCACTAAAATGCGGGCATGGGCACCTCTGTGCCCTCGGGGTCCCCACTGGGACTCTGCATCACGGGGAATTTGGCAAAACGTTGCAGCTGCCCGCTATCAGTTGGGGCAGCTGGAAAAATCACATAGGCACTGGCCCCGGGGTGGGCACCGACAATGCGCCTCGATCTGCCCCAAAGACTCTGGGGCCCTCTGCATGAGATCACCCCCTCGGTGCAGCTGCCCTCTGCGAGCGGGGGCAGCTGGGGTGAAAAAAACTCCTATGGGGCCCGGGCACCTCTGTGCCCTCACGTTGGAGCGGCCCGCTGCCACACGGGGCCGCTCAGACTCTGTGCCTTGCACCGGCACTACCACAAAGAACTACCACGGAGCCCCACTCACCGGCTGGGGGCAAGACTTCTCCGGGCCTCGCTCTCCTCGCTGGCACACGGCTCTTCCTACGGTCACACTGCGGCTGCCCGCGGGGCTCCCTCTTCACCACGGGATCCCCGCCTGGGATGTCGCTCGGTCGTGGCCTGCTCCGGCCGCCTCTCCCCTTCACCCGGGCCCCCTCCTCGGACCCGGGACTTCTCACCGGAGCTCGTGGAGGCGGGGTAGGCTCCCGTCCTCCTCAGCACATCCCGGCGCGGGGTATGCTCCCGCCCGGGTCTTTGAATGCCACTCACGCTTCCGGCCCCTTCCGCTTCCGTCCGCAGGCCCCGCCCACAACCAGGCGGGCCGCGGATCGCGGTCACCTTCCTCTTCGCGGCGGCAACGAGGGGTGGGCTCCCTCATAGTTGAGAATAAATACCAAGCGGCCATGTGCGGTGGGCACCCACCATTTAAATAGCAAAATGAGCGGGGTGGGCACCCGCCGCTCAGGGCATTACGGGGGAATCCCTCACGCGGGATTCCCCCATCAAGTTGAGCAGCCCAGTGCTGCGGAGCCCTCGTGCTCCTCCTTGTGGAAAATAGGAAACTCCAGCGTAGCGCTCACGAGGCGCTAGAAGCAGGCAAAGGTCCTGCAGCAAAACAATCAGTCCTTAGAAGAAGGGGCAATGCAGGGCCCAGGGAGGCAAGCCCTCCTGGCAGCCCCCCTGGGCCCCAGCAGCAGCACGCCCGCAGGTTCAAGAACAAATACATGACAACATCATGGGGTCACAGCACCTATATTTATACTAGCATTTCCCTTTGTGTCACAGCACAGGGCTTGGGGATACCAGTCAGAACTGGTTTAGGGGGATTGGAGCACTTTGTTTGCCAAGCTCCTCTTCCCCTTTGTCAGGTGGGGGGCTCGCCATCAGACACACCACAGGGGGCGGTGCCAGCATTCACTAGGGCAGGCACCTTCCTATTCAGAGTCAGGGGATTACCCCTCCCACTACTCTTAGCCCAGAGGTCCTATTCAGCCCAGCGCTGCACACACCCTGCCCCTCCTGGAGCCACACACACCTCCCAGCCCATGTCACTCACAAGCCAGACATGCAATTCACATCAGGCAGGCAGACACATAGCACACAGAGAATGCCAACTTCTAAAAGTGGCATTTCTCCACCAGTCATCATAAATCTGCGCACACCATTGCGCAGCATTTATTTTCACGAGTTCATACATACTAAACTCGCCTCCGGCCGCTCCTCTCATACCAGGAATTACCACCACCAGTCATCATAAATCTGCGCACACCATTGCGCAGCATTTATTCTCACGAGTTCATACATACTAAACTCGCCCCGGCCGCTCCTCTCATACCAGGAATTACCACGGACACACTTATCCCCAATGCATTCCTATGGGAGGGCAGGCCAACTTCACCAAATGTACACAGAGAGTGCACGCACTTTTCACTGGACCATCAGTGCTAAAGTGCCCAGAGGCCTAAAACCACCACACCATGTCAGAACTTAAGGCAAAAAGTTCGGGGGTGAACCTGCCAAAAAGGGCCAAGTCCAACAGCATTCAATTAAGATCTCACTCCGCGTCCTCTTCAACTGTCTGGACATTCTGACCGAGTCATACTGACCCGCGTCGGACTGACTGCATCGGACTTTGCTTTGGGAACCGAGACTGCATCCTGGAAGACTCGTCTGCTCCTGATCTCTTCATTCTGCAAGCCCGCTGCACCGTCAGTTGTCCGTGCTCCCATACAGGTCCCATTCAAGGCCTGTGGACATCCAAAGACACCCAAAGGAATCTCCTTGGAGTGAAGGAGTCAGTCCCCTGCAACACCAGGCACCGCAACGTTGCTGACCGATTTGCTGATCCTGTGCTCCTACGGACTCCAACAGGTTCGGTAACACAGGCGGCGGTTCTGCAACTTCTTCGAGGCCTGCACTGTCTTCAGACTGAGTCTGAGGCCAGGATCCCTCGTCGACACCGCCGGAACTGAGTCCCTGTGCCCTGCATCGGCTGGCCGTTGCTAAGGCTGGGCGACTCATCTCCAGAGATCTTCGGACCCTGTTGAGGGTCTTCTCAGATAGCAGTAGGCTCTCCTGCTCGATCGGGGCCCTACCCATGACTTACTTGAACGAGGTGAGTCTCTTGGACCTTTTCTGGTCCCAACATTGAACCTTTTCGTCTTCTTCCACGTGTTACTGTTGCCGAGGCCTGTTGGGTGCTCTCACCGGACACCGACCCCCTGGATATCGACAACCAACGTGGGACAGCTCATACACCATTCCTGGTCATCCTCAGCATCACCTGGTCCACGTAGCTGCAGAAACAAAGGCACCGTCACCTCCCCTGCAACAGCCGACATTGGTGGGCACCCGACTCCCGTGCCTGATGGTCACTCCTGAGTGACATAGACTCTGTCCCCTCTGCTTGCAGGGACTCTTCTTCTTAAATCCACCCTTGGATTCCACCGGACTCTTCCAGCTTCTTCGCCAGCAGCATCTTGCTTGAAGTCCTCCATTGGGGTCTACGGCGGTTCCCAATGTCACATCATGAAATGAAATGAAATAGTGTATTTGGTAAAGCGCACACCTACTCAAACTAGAGTCTCCTGGCGCGAAAATAGCGGGAGGAGGATGAGCTAAAAGACCCAATTAGTTATTAAAAGCCAGGTTTTTAGGTTCTTCCTGAAAGAAAGTAGACCTGTGCTTAGTCTCAGAGATTCGGGGAGGCTATTCCACAATTTAGCGCCTAGAAAGCCAAAGGATCTGCCTCCAGTATGGGCAAGCCGTATCTTGGGAACCATGGCCAGGTTGGCATTGGAAGATCTTAGGGGTCTAGAAGTTATGTAGCGATTGACTCGCTTGTTCAGGTAGCCGGCTCCTAAGCCGTGGAACACTTTAAAGAAGATGGTCATAGCTTTGAAGTCAATCCATTCCGTTATGCGGAGCCAGTGAAGAGATTTTAGAATATAGGTCATATTAGATCTGGGTTTTGGTCTCATGATGGCTCTGGCAGCCACGTTTTGTACGACTTGTAAGCGTTGGATCAGGGATTTGGGAAGACCGAGGTACAGGCTGTTGACGTAGTCCATCTTTGATGTCACCAGCGCCTGCACCACGATCTTTCTGCTCTCCAGCGGTAACAGTGGCAGGAATGTTTTTAACATGCGGAGTATGCCCGAAGCACGCGCCAGTTAGATTTTGGATCTGAAAGCGCATGGAGAGTGTCTTGTCTATGACCATTCCTACATTTTTGGCTTTCTCCTTTCCTGCGGGCGGGGCGGCAAACCCTTAGGCTACCAAGAGCTCCAGTCAGGCATTTCCGGTTTTCCAAAGAAAACGACTCGTTTGCCAAGATTACACTTTAGCTGATTAATCTTAAGCCAATTGAAAACCTTTGTGAGGCAAGACCTAATCATTGCCCCATCAAAGTCTGAACCTTTATCACATGTAAAAATCAGCTGAGTGTCATCAGCATAGGAAACAATTTTGGCGCCCTCTTCCTCTACCAGAAATGCAAGGGGAGATAGATAAATATTAAAGAGGGTAGGGCTGAGAATGGAGCCCTGAGGGACACCTACATTAATGGCCGGAACCGGGGTTGAGAAAGGTGGGAGCCAGATGTCCTGAGATATATTTCCCAAAAGGAGGACATCCATGTTAGGGCAGTCCCTAACATCATACCTATGCACCCGGCTTCCCTGGGGCAGGTAACCTGGTCTCCTGGGTATCCACAGGTGGGACGACTCTCGAACCGTCCATCTTCCATGGGGTGTATTCCTAGTCCTCTGGGAAGGGTCCTTTTTCCTAAGAACCGCAACAGCGACTTTCCCATTGACTTACCTTGAGCACACGGTCGTGTATTCACGTAGTACACAGCCTCTGTGGGGTTCCTGGTTCCTTACCTTGGGTGGTTCCTTGGTCCCCTAGCACTTCTAAGTCTTCTGGGTCCACTCTCAACTTTGGTCGTTAGTCGTATTCCACTATTTTTGTAGAATGGTTTGGTCTCCCCCTGGAGCCCACTGTATTTTTGTGCTACTTACCTGCAGTATTGTCAAAGTATTGTGTATATTGTAATTATATCTCTGGGTAGGAGATATTGCATTGGGTTAGTGAGTGGCTGTGATAAATAACTGTTTTAATAAGTACACTGTGGTTAATTTTCATGTAATCTGCACTATAAGATTAGATACTGGTGAAAGGTTGTCTAAACCATTAAAACACCATAAGGGTTGTCTTGATTGGTGCAGGGTGCTACACTTGAATAAGTGTGCACCATATACCAAGCCAGCCTCCTTCACTTGCCATTTGGGTTGCAATTAACATGTTTGTAGTTTTAGGGACTGAGCACTGGCACTCGGGCCTTGTTAGCAGGTATCCAGTGCACTTTCAAATTAAAGCATCAGTACAAGTAGGCAAAACGTGGAGGTGACCATTTCAAAAAAGGCACGCTCCTACACTCACCATTTGCTTCCCTCACTGAGCACAGTCCATATTAAGGCGTCGCTATGGTGGAATAGGGAAGTATCGATTGGGGTGGGAGGAGATTGATTGGTCGTAGTGGAGTACCGGAGCCATACACTCTGTGAACGATATGGTACGGGGCGGTGAGATGGTCCCCTTTTTCTGCCCTATGCGTGATTATGGGATGCCACAATTGCTGCACTGGTGGTATCACCAGCTGACACATAACCTGACCCACTATTGCAATTATACTAATGTGGAAAGGTTACAAGGGCCACTGTTACTGAACTGTATTTTACCCTTCCGGCCGTCTTTTTTGACGCCCCAATGCACATAACTAACTTTGTTGGTGGGAGCAGACCAGGCTTCTTACTCTCTGAGCATGTCTGTCACAATCTTTTGGAATACCGTGACGATTTCCTCCTGGATATCAGGTCGAAATTTAGCTACTTGAAGGTCCTACACCACTGTCACTGGATGCAGGAACAGCTATATAAGGCACATATGGCAGCGGATCCCAGGTGCCGGAGGTGTGGTGCAGTGGGCTGTGATGTTCATGTTCTTTCGGACTGTACATTTCTATTGTGTTACTGTGACTCTGTGTAGGATACCTTGTTGACCAACCGGGAGCGGGCGGGTGTGGTGGCCGGTTTGGCCCTGCAATTGATGGCCTGCTATCCTTGCTTCACCACATGTCCATATTCCCATACTTTACGTACCATGGCAAGCGTTAGCTGGTTAGGGCCCTTGTGGGGGTAAATGTGGAAATCTTGCATCATTGGAAAATCCGCTACAATGCTGTCGCGTAGTACATGGCTCGCGACATGCATGACATGCCCGCTTACGAGCTGCTTAGCGGCCTCAAAAAGTACCGACCCATCTCCATGCTATCCTACCCAGCCAAAGTACTCACAAAAGCCATCAACCAACAGCTCACTGAATACCTGGAACAAAGCCACCTACTCGACGCCTCACAATCAGGATTGTGTGCCAACCACAGTACTGAGACTGCACTGTTTGCCGCTTCAGACAACATCAGAACTCTCCTCAATCGCGGAGAAACTGTGGCCGTTATCCTCTTTGACCTGTCTGCTGCGTTTAAAACAGACTCCCACCACACCCTCATCAACAGACTTTACAGCGGTGGCATACATCAAAACACCCTCAAGTGGATTGCCTCTTTCCTTACAGAACGCACACAGATCATTCGACTGCCTCCCTTCATCTCCGCACCCAAGGACATCATATGTGGCGTACCCCAAGGATCATCCCTCAGCCTCACCATGTTCAAAATCTACATCACCCCTCACAGACATCGCCAGATCCCACGGGCCCAGCATAATCTCCTTCACAGACATCGCTAAACCAACTCCCTCGCTCTCCGAGGAACCCTGCAACGCCAAAACCAACTTCTGCAACGCCAAGACCAACGTAGCCAAATGGATTAGACAGCTGTTGCCTCAAACGCAACTACATCACAACAGTAGTACTGATCTTCGTGAGCAACACCTCCGTATGGGACCTCAGCTGGGGGGCAACTAAACTTGTACCAACACCCACACCGACAGACCATGCATGCAACCTCGGCATCATCCTCGATGACCAACTGATGATGAAACAACAAGTCACCACACTCACCTCCTTCTGTTTCCACACTCTTTGCATAATCTTCAGATGGATCCCAATCAACACCAGAAATACCATCACGCAGGCCCTCGTCACCAGCCGCCTCGACTACGGCAACTCTCTCTAAGCCGGAATTTACACCCACCTCCTCAAAGGACTCCAGACCATACAGAACATCTCAGCCAGACTTAACCTGGAGCTCCCCAAAGAGACGCACATCACCCCCCACCTCAGAAACCTCAACTTGCCCCCCATCCAGAAGAGATGCCAGATTAAGATCCTCACACACGCATACAATGCTCTACACGATCAAGGACCATTCTAATTAAACCATGGACTGAATTTCCACCTGCCTGCAAGATACCTGCTCTCCACCTCCCTCGCCTCGCACACACCCCTGCGTCCATGGCACCCGCAGTGGGGGCCTCTTGTACATCGCTGGAACGACCTGCCCCTCTACCTCTGAACAGCACCCTTCCTGGCAGACTTCAGAAAGAAACTGAAGACCTGGCTTTTCGACGGAGACACAGCACCCTTTGTGCCCAGATACTCCTAGGGGTGACAGTGCTGCCCTATACAGATGCTGATTGATTGCTCCTGGAACCTCGACAGTTGCATGGAGCGACTCGTCCAAAAGCTGTGCATCCTCCCAAGCCTGTGGACTTTGGGGATTACAAACCACTTAGCATCTACCTTGGGGTGGAGAAGCCATTCCCCTGCGTCTGCAGGCACCAACCGCATCTACCCTGTACCAGAATGTTGTTGGATATGGGCCCAACGAAGGATCAGCACAACAGGAGGAGGTTTGTGTTGGTCTAGGAGAGTCAGCCCGTCTCTGACGAGTTTCGAAACGGTAGATCCTACTTGAACCTCCCTGCACCAATACTCGACTCCCAGGGCACTTGCATCAACCAAGGCTTGTTTGTGTTCAGTACAGACTCTACCACCGCCAAAACTTACCTCAACATCGAGGGACTTCAGGACAGAGGAGCTCCATATCAAGAGAGTCCCTGTTGTTTTGTTTTTCCTCCCTCTACAGGTCGATCGAGAACCTTGAGAGCCTCAAGCGCAAAGTGGCCAGCCAGCCAGCACCTCTGCACCCGAGCCCCACAGCCTGGGTACGCGACTTCTGCCTACGTCCCTTTTACCTCAGAGTCCTCATGACCTGGCCCCCCCTTTGGGTACCGCTCGACTTGCCCCCACATCCCCCTGTGCAGTCTTTAATGTTTGGACAGGTCCCTTTAAACTTTTACAGCTGTAGCACTCGAGGCTACCAACGTTACCAGGACCTTGGCACCTGGACACCTAAGGGCAGGTCAACAAAAACTGCTGTTGGTACTTTGGACCTTTGCCCTCTAGCAACTTTAGTTCCAATGGGGCACATGTTTTTCCTGTCCATAGGTTAACATTGGAGAGTTCGAGGCTCCCGCCTCAAATCTGACAAATGTGATTTTTACTGTTTGTAAAATTGATAATTTTAAATATACTTACCTGATACTATTGCTTTTGGTATCTAAAAATATATTAAATACTGTGTTTGTTTCTAAATTGGTCTTGAATTTCTTTTTGAGTGTCTCATTTATGGACTGTATTTCCAAGAAATGCTCAACACTCCCCTCTGATAAGCCTAAACTGCTGCGACCACGGTACCAGTAATAGAGCACCTTGCGATTGTTAAAGGAAGATCCTGCAAACCAATGAGGATCGACTGGAGTTTCTGCATAGTGTACTTCTCTTTGGTACACTATGCAGAAAGCCAGCTCCCTACACTGCAGGCAAGCCCTGGGGCAGTATGCTGAGCTCTTTTTCCGTAACCGCTGGTCAGACAACCTGGTGCACACATGATGTAGACACTTGGGACAGCCATCCTATCAAAAATAAAAATCTACAGTCAGTCTGACCAAGTTAAGGAAAGCATCAGAGCTGAGGTTAGTAAGATGCTGGAGTTAGGGCTGATTGAACCCTCTGAAGGTACCTGGCCCAGCCCAGTGGTCTCAGTCCCCAAACCTCATTCCAAGGGAGCTAAGCCAGAGCTTAGGTTTTGTGTAGACTGCAGGGGTCTTAATGCAGTCACAAAGGCAGATGCTCACCCTATTCCAAGGGTAGATGAGCTTATTGACAGGCTGGGTACTTCAAAGTGTCCCAGTACCTCTGACTTAAAAATCAGTGTACTGGCAATTTAGTCTCACCGTTGGAGCCAAATAAATGTCTGCATTCTCAACCCCAGATGGGTAATACTAGTTTACTGTGATGCTGTTTTGTTAAAAGAATACCCATGAAATCTTCCAGAGGCTAGTGAACAAAATCATGGGTGGGCTGTAGTCTCTTAGCTTTGCATATCTATGTGAAATTTCTGCCTATAGCTCCACCTGACAGGATCACCTGATCAACCTTGGGAAGGTCCTTGAGGCTCTGCAGAAGGCAGGTCTCAATATTAAGGCCAATAAGTCCCAGATAGGGCAGGGATCGGTTGCATACTTTGGCCACCTGGTAGGTGGAGGCCAAGTTACGAGCCCATACAACCGAAGGTCCCAACTACTGTGGAGTGGGCGGCCCCAACAACCCAGACTCAAGATAGGGCATTCCTTGGCTGGACTGGGTACTACAGGAGGATTCGTAAAGGGTTATGGTACTATTGTGGCACTCGTCGCAGAATTTACATCCAGAAACAGCCAAGAAAGGTTAACTGGACATTCAGCTGTCAAAAAGCTTTTGACACTCTTTTTATAAGTGTGCTCAGCACCCATTCTCAAAGTTTCAGATTACTCTAAGCAGTTCATTGCACAGGCTGCTGCCTCTGAGCACGGGATAGGGCAGTTCTATCTGTAGAAAGCTGACTTGTTAAGCAGTAGTACCAATTTCGGGGTACACTATGCAGAACGTCCAGACGACCCTTATTGGTTTACAGGGGCTTACTTCAATTATCCCAAGTGCTCTATTAGTGGTAGTGTGGTCGAGCAGTTTGAGGCTTATCAGAGGGAGTGTTAAGCATTTGTTGTGTTCACACAGTCAATCAATGAGCTCACACACGCAAAAAGATATCTGCGACTAATTTATAAAAATAAGGGTGATCTTTATATATGTTTAGGCACCAAGATCTTTAAGAATAACCTTTGTACATTCTGAGAAATCGATTTTAAACAGAAATAGCAAAATAGTACCGTTGTCAGATTTGAGGCGGGAGACCCGGAACTCGACAATGTTAAGCTAAGGGAGGAAAAACATATGCCACAAAAGAATTCTTGCAGTCGAAGTTCAGGGTGTCCCTTTGGGAGTTAAGGTGCTAGAGGGCCAAGGTCCAACGTACTAACAGCAGTTTTGCTTTACCTCCCCTGGGGTGTTTGGGTGCAGAGGTGGTGGTGGTCGGGTTGGTAGCCTCGAGCGCTACAGCGATACAGTTTAAAGGGACCTGAAACAAAGATGCTGCAATGGGGTACTTGTGTACATATCCGGCACAACCCAAAGGGGCTCATCTCGTGTAGACACCTAGGCCAAAGGGATGAAGTCCGATGTTGTGAACCCGTGCTTTGGGGTTCCTCAGCAGAGGTGCTTAGCCGGCTGGGCACTTGCTTTGGATGCTCTCAGTTTTCAGTAGATGTGCAGTGGGAGGAAAACAAAACACCAGGGCCTCTCCTGATGTTGAGCTCATCTGTCCTGAAGTTCCTCGACGTGTAGGTAAGTTTCCAAAGTGTTGGTGTCCGTACTAGACACAAAACAATCCTTGGCTGAGTGCAAGTGCCCCGTTACCCAGTGTTTTTGTGTAGGGGTCCCGGAGGTTTAGCATCTTGCAACTTGACAGATAGATGGGGCTGATGGCATAGAGCCCCTAGAACCTCCTCCGGGCATGCTGCTTCTTATGTGGGCCCGATGGCCAGCAGCAACACGGTGTACCGGACAGATACGATGGGCCCTGGAGATGCAGGGGAAATGGCTCCTCTACCCCAAGGTAGATGCTAGATTGTTAGTGAAGTCACTCCAGATATTGGAGAGGATGCACAGTATAGGTAGTAGCCAATGGGCTACCTTCCCTGCAGCTAACTACACCCCCTATAGGACTTTCAAAAATCGTCCGAGTAAGAGGGGGCAGTATCAGAGGGGTTCATCATCCTTCTGATATGCATCAAAACCAAAAAGAGCCCATCTGCTTGTATGGACTAACCCCCACGAGGAAAAGAAAATGGGGATGTAGAAAGTATAGGTAATGTGCCTGCCTTTTTATAGGTCAACATGTTTCAAGACGTATCCCATTATCAAGCAGTAACACCAAGTAGGTGTTGTTCATTTCATATCTTTAGCATGCAGAGTGTTTGCAGACTATAAAAGGAGTGAGTATGAACGAGTTAGGTCCTTGGTCCTGAAAGAAATGTCATGGGAGTACGGCTGGAAGCATGTTGATCTATGGAAAGACAGGCATATTATTACCTATCCTTTCAACCTCCCTGTTTCTTAACCATGCCAACTAGAGGCCAGAATAAGTAACATTCCACCTACTAGGCAGGTATTTTTAATTTTAGTCTCACACACAGACCCCCCACTCCTATTTTTCATCATTTAATATACATTAATAAGTGCTCCCACGTAAGATATGAGTCGCAACACGCTCCGTTTCCCAGCCCTGGCGGGTAGAGGGTTATATAAGAAAGCATAGCGTTTTCTATTGCTCATGGAGGGTTTGTCCTTACAAGCAGTTGGGCTTCTTGGTTATGATACACCCCCTATATGACCACTTCCTGTGAGAGTGGGAATATCCCTGACCAAGAAGTCTCTAGCATCACTGGTAGCAAAGTAGGATCTGCTTTCATGGTTACCCCCACTTTTACTGGTGTCAGCATGTTTTTTTACTAGTCTGACTGGGATCCTGCTAATCAGGACCCCGTCTTAGGGACTCAGGGGTGGGCCCGGTATTCGGTCTTAGGGCTCAGGGGTGGGGTCCTGGGGGTTTTTAGGGCTGGGGGCCGGTCTTAGGAGCTCAGGGCTGGGGTTCGGGCCGTTTTGAGGGCTGGGGGCCGGTCTTAGGGCTCAGGGCTGGGGGTCGAGCGGTTTTCAGGGCTGGGGGGCCGGTCTTAGGGCTCAGGGCTGGGGGTCGAGCGGTTTTCAGGGCTGGGGGCCGGTCTTAGGGCTCAGGGGTGGGGATCAGGCCGTTTTCAGGGCTGGGGGCCGGTCTTAGGGCTGCGGGGAGCTGCGGTAGGAGTAGGTGTTAGGGCTAAGGGCTGGGGTAGGGTTGGCTTTAGGACTCAGGGTATTGGGCGGGTGGGCCCGGTATTGGGTCTTAGGGCTCAGGGGTGGGCCCGGTATTCGGTCTTAGGGCTCAGGGGTGGGGTCCTGGGGGTTTTAGGGCTGGGGGGCCGGTCTTAGGGCTCAGGGCTGGGGTTCGGGCCGTTTTCGAGGGCTGGGGGGCCGGTCTTAGGGCTCAGGGCTGGGGGTCGAGCGGTTTTCAGGGCTGGGGGCCGGTCTTAGGGCTCAGGGGCTGGGGATCAGGCCGTTTTCAGGGCTGGGGGCCGGTCTTAGGGCTGCGGGGAGCTGCGGTAGGAGTAGGTGTTAGGGCTAAGGGCTGGGGTAGGGTTGGCTTTAGGACTCAGGGTATTGGGCGGGTGGGCCCGGTATTGGGTCTTAGGGCTCAGGGGTGGGCCCGGTATTCGGTCTTAGGGCTCAGGGGTGGGGTCCTGGGGGTTTTTAGGGCTGGGGGCCGGTCTTAGGGCTCAGGGCTGGGGTTCGGGCCGTTTTGAGGGCTGGGGGCCGGTCTTAGGGCTCAGGGCTGGGGGTCGAGCGGTTTTCAGGGCTGGGGGCCGGTCTTAGGGCTCAGGGCTGGGGGTCGAGCGGTTTTCAGGGCTGGGGGCCGGTCTTAGGGCTCAGGGGTGGGGATCAGGCCGTTTTCAGGGCTGGGGGCCGGTCTTAGGGCTGCGGGGAGCTGCGGTAGGAGTAGGTGTTAGGGCTAAGGGCTGGGGTAGGGTTGGCTTTAGGACTCAGGGTATTGGGCGGGTGGGCCCGGTATTGGGTCTTAGGGCTCAGGGGTGGGCCCGGTATTCGGTCTTAGGGCTCAGGGGTGGGGTCCTGGGGGTTTTAGGGCTGGGGGGCCGGTCTTAGGGCTCAGGGCTGGGGTTCGGGCCGTTTTGAGGGCTGGGGGGCCGGTCTTAGGGCTCAGGGCTGGGGGTCGAGCGGTTTTCAGGGCTGGGGGCCGGTCTTAGGGCTCAGGGCTGGGGGTCGAGCGGTTTTCAGGGCTGGGGGCCGGTCTTAGGGCTCAGGGGTGGGGATCAGGCCGTTTTCAGGGCTGGGGGCCGGTCTTAGGGCTGCGGGGAGCTGCGGTAGGAGTAGGTGTTAGGGCTAAGGGCTGGGGTAGGGTTGGCTTTAGGACTCAGGGTATTGGGCGGGTGGGCCCGGTATTGGGTCTTAGGGCTCAGGGGTGGGCCCGGTATTCGGTCTTAGGGCTCAGGGGTGGGGTCCTGGGGGTTTTAGGGCTGGGGGGCCGGTCTTAGGGCTCAGGGCTGGGGTTCGGGCCGTTTTGAGGGCTGGGGGGCCGGTCTTAGGGCTCAGGGCTGGGGGTCGAGCGGTTTTCAGGGCTGGGGGGCCGGTCTTAGGGCTCAGGGCTGGGGGTCGAGCGGTTTTCAGGGCTGGGGGGCCGGTCTTAGGGCTCAGGGGTGGGGATCAGGCCGTTTTCAGGGCTGGGGGCCGGTCTTAGGGCTGCGGGGAGCTGCGGTAGGAGTAGGTGTTAGGGCTAAGGGCTGGGGTAGGGTTGGCTTTAGGACTCAGGGTATTGGGCGGGTGGGCCCGGTATTGGGTCTTAGGGCTCAGGGGTGGGCCCGGTATTCGGTCTTAGGGCTCAGGGGTGGGGTCCTGGGGGTTTTTAGGGCTGGGGGCCGGTCTTAGGGCTCAGGGCTGGGGTTCGGGCCGTTTTCAGGGCTGGGGGGCCGGTCTTAGGGCTCAGGGCTGAGGGTCGAGCGGTTTTCAGGGCTGGGGGGCCGGTCTTAGGGCTCAGGGCTGGGGGTCGAGCGGTTTTCAGGGCTGGGGGCCGGTCTTAGGGCTCAGGGGTGGGGATCAGGCCGTTTTCAGGGCTGGGGGCCGGTCTTAGGGCTGCGGGGAGCTGCGGTAGGAGTAGGTGTTAGGGCTAAGGGCTGGGGTAGGGTTGGCTTTAGGACTCAGGGTATTGGGCGGGTGGGCCCGGTATTGGGTCTTAGGGCTCAGGGGTGGGCCCGGTATTCGGTCTTAGGGCTCAGGGGTGGGGTCCTGGGGGTTTTAGGGCTGGGGGGCCGGTCTTAGGGCTCAGGGCTGGGGTTCGGGCCGTTTTGAGGGCTGGGGGGCCGGTCTTAGGGCTCAGGGCTGGGGGTCGAGCGGTTTTCAGGGCTGGGGGGCCGGTCTTAGGGCTCAGGGCTGGGGGTCGAGCGGTTTTCAGGGCTGGGGGCCGGTCTTAGGGCTCAGGGGTGGGGATCAGGCCGTTTTCAGGGCTGGGGGCCGGTCTTAGGGCTGCGGGGAGCTGCGGTAGGAGTAGGTGTTAGGGCTAAGGGCTGGGGTAGGGTTGGCTTTAGGACTCAGGGTATTGGGCGGGTGGGCCCGGTATTGGGTCTTAGGGCTCAGGGGTGGGCCCGGTATTCGGTCTTAGGGCTCAGGGGTGGGGTCCTGGGGGTTTTTAGGGCTGGGGGGCCGGTCTTAGGGCTCAGGGCTGGGGTTCGGGCCGTTTTGAGGGCTGGGGGCCGGTCTTAGGGCTCAGGGCTGGGGGTCGAGCGGTTTTCAGGGCTGGGGGGCCGGTCTTAGGGCTCAGGGCTGGGGGTCGAGCGGTTTTCAGGGCTGGGGGGCCGGTCTTAGGGCTCAGGGGTGGGGATCAGGCCGTTTTCAGGGCTGGGGGGCCGGTCTTAGGGCTGCGGGGAGCTGCGGTAGGAGTAGGTGTTAGGGCTAAGGGCTGGGGTAGGGTTGGCTTTAGGACTCAGGGTATTGGGCGGGTGGGCCCGGTATTGGGTCTTAGGGCTCAGGGGTGGGCCCGGTATTCGGTCTTAGGGCTCAGGGGTGGGGTCCTGGGGGTTTTAGGGCTGGGGGGCCGGTCTTAGGGCTCAGGGCTGGGGTTCGGGCCGTTTTGAGGGCTGGGGGGCCGGTCTTAGGGCTCAGGGCTGGGGGTC
Source organism: Calotriton arnoldi (assembly GCA_963921515.1). Lineage (NCBI taxonomy): Eukaryota > Metazoa > Chordata > Amphibia > Caudata > Salamandridae > Calotriton > Calotriton arnoldi. Next base: position 14,604 of record CAWUFW010026687.1, read on the forward strand.
GAGCGGTTTTCAGGGCTGGGGGGCCGGTCTTAGGGCTCAGGGCTGGGGGTCGAGCGGTTTTCAGGGCTGGGGGCCGGTCTTAGGGCTCAGGGGTGGGGATCAGGCCGTTTTCAGGGCTGGGGGGCCGGTCTTAGGGCTGCGGGGAGCTGCGGTAGGAGTAGGTGTTAGGGCTAAGGGCTGGGGTAGGGTTGGCTTTAGGACTCAGGGTATTGGGCGGGTGGGCCCGGTATTGGGTCTTAGGGCTCAGGGGTGGGCCCGGTATTCGGTCTTAGGGCTCAGGGGTGGGGTCCTGGGGGTTTTAGGGCTGGGGGGCCGGTCTTAGGGCTCAGGGCTGGGGTTCGGGCCGTTTTGAGGGCTGGGGGGCCGGTCTTAGGGCTCAGGGCTGGGGGTCGAGCGGTTTTCAGGGCTGGGGGGCCGGTCTTAGGGCTCAGGGCTGGGGGTCGAGCGGTTTTCAGGGCTGGGGGGCCGGTCTTAGGGCTCAGGGGTGGGGATCAGGCCGTTTTCAGGGCTGGGGGGCCGGTCTTAGGGCTGCGGGGAGCTGCGGTAGGAGTAGGTGTTAGGGCTAAGGGCTGGGGTAGGGTTGGCTTTAGGACTCAGGGTATTGGGCGGGTGGGCCCGTTATTGGGTCTTAGGGCTCAGGGGTGGGCCCGGTATTCGGTCTTAGGGCTCAGGGGTGGGGTCCTGGGGGTTTTTAGGGCTGGGGGCCGGTCTTAGGGCTCAGGGCTGGGGTTCGGGCCGTTTTGAGGGCTGGGGGCCGGTCTTAGGGCTCAGGGCTGGGGGTCGAGCGGTTTTCAGGGCTGGGGGGCCGGTCTTAGGGCTCAGGGCTGGGGGTCGAGCGGTTTTCAGGGCTGGGGGCCGGTCTTAGGGCTCAGGGGTGGGGATCAGGCCGTTTTCAGGGCTGGGGGCCGGTCTTAGGGCTGCGGGGAGCTGCGGTAGGAGTAGGTGTTAGGGCTAAGGGCTGGGGTAGGGTTGGCTTTAGGACTCAGGGTATTGGGCGGGTGGGCCCGGTATTGGGTCTTAGGGCTCAGGGGTGGGCCCGGTATTCGGTCTTAGGGCTCAGGGGTGGGGTCCTGGGGGTTTTTAGGGCTGGGGGGCCGGTCTTAGGGCTCAGGGCTGGGGTTCGGGCCGTTTTGAGGGCTGGGGGGCCGGTCTTAGGGCTCAGGGCTGGGGGTCGAGCGGTTTTCAGGGCTGGGGGGCCGGTCTTAGGGCTCAGGGGTGGGGATCAGGCCGTTTTCAGGGCTGGGGGGCCGGTCTTAGGGCTGCGGGGAGCTGCGGTAGGAGTAGGTGTTAGGGCTAAGGGCTGGGGTAGGGTTGGCTTTAGGACTCAGGGTATTGGGCGGGTGGGCCCGGTATTGGGTCTTAGGGCTCAGGGGTGGGCCCGGTATTCGGTCTTAGGGCTCAGGGGTGGGGTCCTGGGGGTTTTTAGGGCTGGGGGGCCGGTCTTAGGGCTCAGGGCTGGGGTTCGGGCCGTTTTGAGGGCTGGGGGGCCGGTCTTAGGGCTCAGGGCTGGGGGTCGAGCGGTTTTCAGGGCTGGGGGGCCGGTCTTAGGGCTCAGGGCTGGGGGTCGAGCGGTTTTCAGGGCTGGGGGCCGGTCTTAGGGCTCAGGGGTGGGGATCAGGCCGTTTTCAGGGCTGGGGGCCGGTCTTAGGGCTGCGGGGAGCTGCGGTAGGAGTAGGTGTTAGGGCTAAGGGCTGGGGTAGGGTTGGCTTTAGGACTCAGGGTATTGGGCGGGTGGGCCCGGTATTGGGTCTTAGGGCTCAGGGGTGGGCCCGGTATTCGGTCTTAGGGCTCAGGGGTGGGGTCCTGGGGGTTTTTAGGGCTGGGGGGCCGGTCTTAGGGCTCAGGGCTGGGGTTCGGGCCGTTTTGAGGGCTGGGGGGCCGGTCTTAGGGCTCAGGGCTGGGGGTCGAGCGGTTTTCAGGGCTGGGGGGCCGGTCTTAGGGCTCAGGGCTGGGGGTCGAGCGGTTTTCAGGGCTGGGGGGCCGGTCTTAGGGCTCAGGGGTGGGGATCAGGCCGTTTTCAGGGCTGGGGGCCGGTCTTAGGGCTGCGGGGAGCTGCGGTAGGAGTAGGTGTTAGGGCTAAGGGCTGGGGTAGGGTTGGCTTTAGGACTCAGGGTATTGGGCGGGTGGGCCCGGTATTGGGTCTTAGGGCTCAGGGGTGGGCCCGGTATTCGGTCTTAGGGCTCAGGGGTGGGGTCCTGGGGGTTTTTAGGGCTGGGGGGCCGGTCTTAGGGCTCAGGGCTGGGGTTCGGGCCGTTTTGAGGGCTGGGGGGCCGGTCTTAGGGCTCAGGGCTGGGGGTCGAGCGGTTTTCAGGGCTGGGGGGCCGGTCTTAGGGCTCAGGGCTGGGGATCGGGCCGTTTTCAGGGCTGGGGGGCCGGTCTTAGGGCTGCGGGGAGCTGCGGTAGGAGTAGGTGTTAGGGCTAAGGGCTGGGGTAGGGTTGGCTTTAGGACTCAGGGTATTGGGCGGGTGGGCCCGGTATTGGGTCTTAGGGCTCAGGGGTGGGCCCGGTATTCGGTCTTAGGGCTCAGGGGTGGGGTCCTGGGGGTTTTTAGGGCTGGGGGGCCGGTCTTAGGGCTCAGGGCTGGGGTTCGGGCCGTTTGAGGGCTGGGGGGCCGGTCTTAGGGCTCAGGGCTGGGGGTCGAGCGGTTTTCAGGGCTGGGGGCCGGTCTTAGGGCTCAGGGCTGGGGGTCGAGCGGTTTTCAGGGCTGGGGGCCGGTCTTAGGGCTCAGGGGTGGGGATCAGGCCGTTTTCAGGGCTGGGGGCCGGTCTTAGGGCTGCGGGGAGCTGCGGTAGGAGTAGGTGTTAGGGCTAAGGGCTGGGGTAGGGTTGGCTTTAGGACTCAGGGTATTGGGCGGGTGGGCCCGGTATTGGGTCTTAGGGCTCAGGGGTGGGCCCGGTATTCGGTCTTAGGGCTCAGGGGTGGGGTCCTGGGGGTTTTTAGGGCTGGGGGGCCGGTCTTAGGGCTCAGGGCTGGGGTTCGGGCCGTTTTGAGGGCTGGGGGGCCGGTCTTAGGGCTCAGGGCTGGGGGTCGAGCGGTTTTCAGGGCTGGGGGCCGGTCTTAGGGCTCAGGGCTGGGGATCAGGCCGTTTTCAGGGCTGGGGGCCGGTCTTAGGGCTGCGGGGAGCTGCGGTAGGAGTAGGTGTTAGGGCTAAGGGCTGGGGTAGGGTTGGCTTTAGGACTCAGGGTATTGGGCGGGTGGGCCCGGTATTGGGTCTTAGGGCTCAGGGGTGGGCCCGGTATTCGGTCTTAGGGCTCAGGGGTGGGGTCCTGGGGGTTTTAGGGCTGGGGGCCGGTCTTAGGGCTCAGGGCTGGGGTTCGGGCCGTTTTGAGGGCTGGGGGGCCGGTCTTAGGGCTCAGGGCTGGGGGTCGAGCGGTTTTCAGGGCTGGGGGGCCGGTCTTAGGGCTCAGGGGTGGGGGTCGAGCGGTTTTCAGGGCTGGGGGGCCGGTCTTAGGGCTCAGGGGTGGGGATCAGGCGGTTTTCAGGGCTGGGGGGCCGGTCTTAGGGCTGCGGGGAGCTGCGGTAGGAGTAGGTGTTAGGGCTAAGGGCTGGGGTAGGGTTGGCTTTAGGACTCAGGGTATTGGGCGGGTGGGCCCGGTATTGGGTCTTAGGGCTCAGGGGTGGGCCCGGTATTCGGTCTTAGGGCTCAGGGGTGGGGTCCTGGGGGTTTTTAGGGCTGGGGGGCCGGTCTTAGGGCTCAGGGCTGGGGTTCGGGCCGTTTTGAGGGCTGGGGGGCCGGTCTTAGGGCTCAGGGCTGGGGGTCGAGCGGTTTTCAGGGCTGGGGGGCCGGTCTTAGGGCTCAGGGCTGGGGATCAGGCCGTTTTCAGGGCTGGGGGCCGGTCTTAGGGCTGCGGGGAGCTGCGGTAGGAGTAGGTGTTAGGGCTAAGGGCTGGGGTAGGGTTGGCTTTAGGACTCAGGGTATTGGGCGGGTGGGCCCGGTATTGGGTCTTAGGGCTCAGGGGTGGGCCCGGTATTCGGTCTTAGGGCTCAGGGGTGGGGTCCTGGGGGTTTTTAGGGCTGGGGGCCGGTCTTAGGGCTCAGGGCTGGGGTTCGGGCCGTTTTGAGGGCTGGGGGGCCGGTCTTAGGGCTCAGGGCTGGGGGTCGAGCGGTTTTCAGGGCTGGGGGCCGGTCTTAGGGCTCAGGGCTGGGGGTCGAGCGGTTTTCAGGGCTGGGGGCCGGTCTTAGGGCTCAGGGGTGGGGATCAGGCCGTTTTCAGGGCTGGGGGGCCGGTCTTAGGGCTGCGGGGAGCTGCGGTAGGAGTAGGTGTTAGGGCTAAGGGCTGGGGTAGGGTTGGCTTTAGGACTCAGGGTATTGGGCGGGTGGGCCCGGTATTGGGTCTTAGGGCTCAGGGGTGGGCCCGGTATTCGGTCTTAGGGCTCAGGGGTGGGGTCCTGGGGGTTTTTAGGGCTGGGGGCCGGTCTTAGGGCTCAGGGCTGGGGTTCGGGCCGTTTTGAGGGCTGGGGGCCGGTCTTAGGGCTCAGGGCTGGGGGTCGAGCGGTTTTCAGGGCTGGGGGCCGGTCTTAGGGCTCAGGGCTGGGGGTCGAGCGGTTTTCAGGGCTGGGGGCCGGTCTTAGGGCTCAGGGGTGGGGATCAGGCCGTTTTCAGGGCTGGGGGCCGGTCTTAGGGCTGCGGGGAGCTGCGGTAGGAGTAGGTGTTAGGGCTAAGGGCTGGGGTAGGGTTGGCTTTAGGACTCAGGGTATTGGGCGGGTGGGCCCGGTATTGGGTCTTAGGGCTCAGGGGTGGGCCCGGTATTCGGTCTTAGGGCTCAGGGGTGGGGTCCTGGGGGTTTTTAGGGCTGGGGGGCCGGTCTTAGGGCTCAGGGCTGGGGTTCGGGCCGTTTTGAGGGCTGGGGGGCCGGTCTTAGGGCTCAGGGCTGGGGGTCGAGCGGTTTTCAGGGCTGGGGGGCCGGTCTTAGGGCTCAGGGCTGGGGGTCGAGCGGTTTTCAGGGCTGGGGGCCGGTCTTAGGGCTCAGGGGTGGGGATCAGGCCGTTTTCAGGGCTGGGGGCCGGTCTTAGGGCTGCGGGGAGCTGCGGTAGGAGTAGGTGTTAGGGCTAAGGGCTGGGGTAGGGTTGGCTTTAGGACTCAGGGTATTGGGCGGGTGGGCCCGGTATTGGGTCTTAGGGCTCAGGGGTGGGCCCGGTATTCGGTCTTAGGGCTCAGGGGTGGGGTCCTGGGGGTTTTTAGGGCTGGGGGGCCGGTCTTAGGGCTCAGGGCTGGGGTTCGGGCCGTTTTGAGGGCTGGGGGCCGGTCTTAGGGCTCAGGGCTGGGGGTCGAGCGGTTTTCAGGGCTGGGGGGCCGGTCTTAGGGCTCAGGGCTGGGGGTCGAGCGGTTTTCAGGGCTGGGGGCCGGTCTTAGGGCTCAGGGGTGGGGATCAGGCCGTTTTCAGGGCTGGGGGCCGGTCTTAGGGCTGCGGGGAGCTGCGGTAGGAGTAGGTGTTAGGGCTAAGGGCTGGGGTAGGGTTGGCTTTAGGACTCAGGGTATTGGGCGGGTGGGCCCGGTATTGGGTCTTAGGGCTCAGGGGTGGGCCCGGTATTCGGTCTTAGGGCTCAGGGGTGGGGTCCTGGGGGTTTTTAGGGCTGGGGGGCCGGTCTTAGGAGCTCAGGGCTGGGGTTCGGGCCGTTTTGAGGGCTGGGGGCCGGTCTTAGGGCTCAGGGCTGGGGGTCGAGCGGTTTTCAGGGCTGGGGGGCCGGTCTTAGGGCTCAGGGCTGGGGGTCGAGCGGTTTTCAGGGCTGGGGGCCGGTCTTAGGGCTCAGGGGTGGGGATCAGGCCGTTTTCAGGGCTGGGGGCCGGTCTTAGGGCTGCGGGGAGCTGCGGTAGGAGTAGGTGTTAGGGCTAAGGGCTGGGGTAGGGTTGGCTTTAGGACTCAGGGTATTGGGCGGGTGGGCCCGGTATTGGGTCTTAGGGCTCAGGGGTGGGCCCGGTATTCGGTCTTAGGGCTCAGGGGTGGGGTCCTGGGGGTTTTTAGGGCTGGGGGGCCGGTCTTAGGGCTCAGGGCTGGGGTTCGGGCCGTTTTGAGGGCTGGGGGGCCGGTCTTAGGGCTCAGGGCTGGGGGTCGAGCGGTTTTCAGGGCTGGGGGCCGGTCTTAGGGCTCAGGGCTGGGGATCAGGCCGTTTTCAGGGCTGGGGGCCGGTCTTAGGGCTGCGGGGAGCTGCGGTAGGAGTAGGTGTTAGGGCTAAGGGCTGGGGTAGGGTTGGCTTTAGGACTCAGGGTATTGGGCGGGTGGGCCCGGTATTGGGTCTTAGGGCTCAGGGGTGGGCCCGGTATTCGGTCTTAGGGCTCAGGGGTGGGGTCCTGGGGGTTTTTAGGGCTGGGGGGCCGGTCTTAGGAGCTCAGGGCTGGGGTTCGGGCCGTTTTGAGGGCTGGGGGCCGGTCTTAGGGCTCAGGGCTGGGGGTCGAGCGGTTTTCAGGGCTGGGGGGCCGGTCTTAGGGCTCAGGGCTGGGGGTCGAGCGGTTTTCAGGGCTGGGGGCCGGTCTTAGGGCTCAGGGGTGGGGATCAGGCCGTTTTCAGGGCTGGGGGCCGGTCTTAGGGCTGCGGGGAGCTGCGGTAGGAGTAGGTGTTAGGGCTAAGGGCTGGGGTAGGGTTGGCTTTAGGACTCAGGGTATTGGGCGGGTGGGCCCGGTATTGGGTCTTAGGGCTCAGGGGTGGGCCCGGTATTCGGTCTTAGGGCTCAGGGGTGGGGTCCTGGGGGTTTTTAGGGCTGGGGGGCCGGTCTTAGGGCTCAGGGCTGGGGTTCGGGCCGTTTTGAGGGCTGGGGGGCCGGTCTTAGGGCTCAGGGCTGGGGGTCGAGCGGTTTTCAGGGCTGGGGGGCCGGTCTTAGGGCTCAGGGCTGGGGGTCGAGCGGTTTTCAGGGCTGGGGGCCGGTCTTAGGGCTCAGGGGTGGGGATCAGGCCGTTTTCAGGGCTGGGGGCCGGTCTTAGGGCTGCGGGGAGCTGCGGTAGGAGTAGGTGTTAGGGCTAAGGGCTGGGGTAGGGTTGGCTTTAGGACTCAGGGTATTGGGCGGGTGGGCCCGGTATTGGGTCTTAGGGCTCAGGGGTGGGCCCGGTATTCGGTCTTAGGGCTCAGGGGTGGGGTCCTGGGGGTTTTTAGGGCTGGGGGGCCGGTCTTAGGGCTCAGGGCTGGGGTTCGGGCCGTTTTGAGGGCTGGGGGGCCGGTCTTAGGGCTCAGGGCTGGGGGTCGAGCGGTTTTCAGGGCTGGGGGCCGGTCTTAGGGCTCAGGGCTGGGGGTCGAGCGGTTTTCAGGGCTGGGGGGCCGGTCTTAGGGCTCAGGGGTGGGGATCAGGCCGTTTTCAGGGCTGGGGGCCGGTCTTAGGGCTGCGGGGAGCTGCGGTAGGAGTAGGTGTTAGGGCTAAGGGCTGGGGTAGGGTTGGCTTTAGGACTCAGGGTATTGGGCGGGTGGGCCCGGTATTGGGTCTTAGGGCTCAGGGGTGGGCCCGGTATTCGGTCTTAGGGCTCAGGGGTGGGGTCCTGGGGGTTTTTAGGGCTGGGGGGCCGGTCTTAGGGCTCAGGGCTGGGGTTCGGGCCGTTTTGAGGGCTGGGGGCCGGTCTTAGGGCTCAGGGCTGGGGGTCGAGCGGTTTTCAGGGCTGGGGGCCGGTCTTAGGGCTCAGGGCTGGGGGTCGAGCGGTTTTCAGGGCTGGGGGGCCGGTCTTAGGGCTCAGGGGTGGGGATCAGGCCGTTTTCAGGGCTGGGGGGCCGGTCTTAGGGCTGCGGGGAGCTGCGGTAGGAGTAGGTGTTAGGGCTAAGGGCTGGGGTAGGGTTGGCTTTAGGACTCAGGGTATTGGGCGGGTGGGCCCGGTATTGGGTCTTAGGGCTCAGGGGTGGGCCCGGTATTCGGTCTTAGGGCTCAGGGGTGGGGTCCTGGGGGTTTTTAGGGCTGGGGGGCCGGTCTTAGGGCTCAGGGCTGGGGTTCGGGCCGTTTTGAGGGCTGGGGGGCCGGTCTTAGGGCTCAGGGCTGGGGGTCGAGCGGTTTTCAGGGCTGGGGGCCGGTCTTAGGGCTCAGGGCTGGGGGTCGAGCGGTTTTCAGGGCTGGGGGCCGGTCTTAGGGCTCAGGGGTGGGGATCAGGCCGTTTTCAGGGCTGGGGGCCGGTCTTAGGGCTGCGGGGAGCTGCGGTAGGAGTAGGTGTTAGGGCTAAGGGCTGGGGTAGGGTTGGCTTTAGGACTCAGGGTATTGGGCGGGTGGGCCCGGTATTGGGTCTTAGGGCTCAGGGGTGGGCCCGGTATTCGGTCTTAGGGCTCAGGGGTGGGGTCCTGGGGGTTTTTAGGGCTGGGGGGCCGGTCTTAGGGCTCAGGGCTGGGGTTCGGGCCGTTTTGAGGGCTGGGGGGCCGGTCTTAGGGCTCAGGGCTGGGGGTCGAGCGGTTTTCAGGGCTGGGGGCCGGTCTTAGGGCTCAGGGCTGGGGGTCGAGCGGTTTTCAGGGCTGGGGGGCCGGTCTTAGGGCTCAGGGGTGGGGATCAGGCCGTTTTCAGGGCTGGGGGGCCGGTCTTAGGGCTGCGGGGAGCTGCGGTAGGAGTAGGTGTTAGGGCTAAGGGCTGGGGTAGGGTTGGCTTTAGGACTCAGGGTATTGGGCGGGTGGGCCCGGTATTGGGTCTTAGGGCTCAGGGGTGGGCCCGGTATTCGGTCTTAGGGCTCAGGGGTGGGGTCCTGGGGGTTTTTAGGGCTGGGGGGCCGGTCTTAGGGCTCAGGGCTGGGGTTCGGGCCGTTTTGAGGGCTGGGGGGCCGGTCTTAGGGCTCAGGGCTGGGGGTCGAGCGGTTTTCAGGGCTGGGGGCCGGTCTTAGGGCTCAGGGCTGGGGGTCGAGCGGTTTTCAGGGCTGGGGGGCCGGTCTTAGGGCTCAGGGGTGGGGATCAGGCCGTTTTCAGGGCTGGGGGCCGGTCTTAGGGCTGCGGGGAGCTGCGGTAGGAGTAGGTGTTAGGGCTAAGGGCTGGGGTAGGGTTGGCTTTAGGACTCAGGGTATTGGGCGGGTGGGCCCGGTATTGGGTCTTAGGGCTCAGGGGTGGGCCCGGTATTCGGTCTTAGGGCTCAGGGGTGGGGTCCTGGGGGTTTTTAGGGCTGGGGGGCCGGTCTTAGGGCTCAGGGCTGGGGTTCGGGCCGTTTTGAGGGCTGGGGGGCCGGTCTTAGGGCTCAGGGCTGGGGGTCGAGCGGTTTTCAGGGCTGGGGGGCCGGTCTTAGGGCTCAGGGCTGGGGGTCGAGCGGTTTTCAGGGCTGGGGGGCCGGTCTTAGGGCTCAGGGGTGGGGATCAGGCCGTTTTCAGGGCTGGGGGCCGGTCTTAGGGCTGCGGGGAGCTGCGGTAGGAGTAGGTGTTAGGGCTAAGGGCTGGGGTAGGGTTGGCTTTAGGACTCAGGGTATTGGGCGGGTGGGCCCGGTATTGGGTCTTAGGGCTCAGGGGTGGGCCCGGTATTCGGTCTTAGGGCTCAGGGGTGGGGTCCTGGGGGTTTTAGGGCTGGGGGGCCGGTCTTAGGGCTCAGGGCTGGGGTTCGGGCCGTTTTGAGGGCTGGGGGGCCGGTCTTAGGGCTCAGGGCTGGGGGTCGAGCGGTTTTCAGGGCTGGGGGCCGGTCTTAGGGCTCAGGGCTGGGGGTCGAGCGGTTTTCAGGGCTGGGGGCCGGTCTTAGGGCTCAGGGGTGGGGATCAGGCCGTTTTCAGGGCTGGGGGCCGGTCTTAGGGCTGCGGGGAGCTGCGGTAGGAGTAGGTGTTAGGGCTAAGGGCTGGGGTAGGGTTGGCTTTAGGACTCAGGGTATTGGGCGGGTGGGCCCGGTATTGGGTCTTAGGGCTCAGGGGTGGGCCCGGTATTCGGTCTTAGGGCTCAGGGGTGGGGTCCTGGGGGTTTTTAGGGCTGGGGGGCCGGTCTTAGGGCTCAGGGCTGGGGTTCGGGCCGTTTTGAGGGCTGGGGGCCGGTCTTAGGGCTCAGGGCTGGGGGTCGAGCGGTTTTCAGGGCTGGGGGGCCGGTCTTAGGGCTCAGGGCTGGGGGTCGAGCGGTTTTCAGGGCTGGGGGGCCGGTCTTAGGGCTCAGGGGTGGGGATCAGGCCGTTTTCAGGGCTGGGGGCCGGTCTTAGGGCTGCGGGGAGCTGCGGTAGGAGTAGGTGTTAGGGCTAAGGGCTGGGGTAGGGTTGGCTTTAGGACTCAGGGTATTGGGCGGGTGGGCCCGGTATTGGGTCTTAGGGCTCAGGGGTGGGCCCGGTATTCGGTCTTAGGGCTCAGGGGTGGGGTCCTGGGGGTTTTTAGGGCTGGGGGCCGGTCTTAGGGCTCAGGGCTGGGGGTTCGGGCCGTTTTGAGGGCTGGGGGGCCGGTCTTAGGGCTCAGGGCTGGGGGTCGAGCGGTTTTCAGGGCTGGGGGGCCGGTCTTAGGGCTCAGGGCTGGGGGTCGAGCGGTTTTCAGGGCTGGGGGCCGGTCTTAGGGCTCAGGGGTGGGGATCAGGCCGTTTTCAGGGCTGGGGGCCGGTCTTAGGGCTGCGGGGAGCTGCGGTAGGAGTAGGTGTTAGGGCTAAGGGCTGGGGTAGGGTTGGCTTTAGGACTCAGGGTATTGGGCGGGTGGGCCCGGTATTGGGTCTTAGGGCTCAGGGGTGGGCCCGGTATTCGGTCTTAGGGCTCAGGGGTGGGGTCCTGGGGGTTTTTAGGGCTGGGGGGCCGGTCTTAGGGCTCAGGGCTGGGGTTCGGGCCGTTTTGAGGGCTGGGGGGCCGGTCTTAGGGCTCAGGGCTGGGGGTCGAGCGGTTTTCAGGGCTGGGGGCCGGTCTTAGGGCTCAGGGCTGGGGGTCGAGCGGTTTTCAGGGCTGGGGGGCCGGTCTTAGGGCTCAGGGGTGGGGATCAGGCCGTTTTCAGGGCTGGGGGCCGGTCTTAGGGCTGCGGGGAGCTGCGGTAGGAGTAGGTGTTAGGGCTAAGGGCTGGGGTAGGGTTGGCTTTAGGACTCAGGGTATTGGGCGGGTGGGCCCGGTATTGGGTCTTAGGGCTCAGGGGTGGGCCCGGTATTCGGTCTTAGGGCTCAGGGGTGGGGTCCTGGGGGTTTTTAGGGCTGGGGGGCCGGTCTTAGGGCTCAGGGCTGGGGTTCGGGCCGTTTTGAGGGCTGGGGGCCGGTCTTAGGGCTCAGGGCTGGGGGTCGAGCGGTTTTCAGGGCTGGGGGGCCGGTCTTAGGGCTCAGGGCTGGGGGTCGAGCGGTTTTCAGGGCTGGGGGGCCGGTCTTAGGGCTCAGGGGTGGGGATCAGGCCGTTTTCAGGGCTGGGGGCCGGTCTTAGGGCTGCGGGGAGCTGCGGTAGGAGTAGGTGTTAGGGCTAAGGGCTGGGGTAGGGTTGGCTTTAGGACTCAGGGTATTGGGCGGGTGGGCCCGGTATTGGGTCTTAGGGCTCAGGGGTGGGCCCGGTATTCGGTCTTAGGGCTCAGGGGTGGGGTCCTGGGGGTTTTTAGGGCTGGGGGGCCGGTCTTAGGGCTCAGGGCTGGGGTTCGGGCCGTTTTGAGGGCTGGGGGGCCGGTCTTAGGGCTCAGGGCTGGGGGTCGAGCGGTTTTCAGGGCTGGGGGCCGGTCTTAGGGCTCAGGGCTGGGGGTCGAGCGGTTTTCAGGGCTGGGGGCCGGTCTTAGGGCTCAGGGGTGGGGATCAGGCCGTTTTCAGGGCTGGGGGCCGGTCTTAGGGCTGCGGGGAGCTGCGGTAGGAGTAGGTGTTAGGGCTAAGGGCTGGGGTAGGGTTGGCTTTAGGACTCAGGGTATTGGGCGGGTGGGCCCGGTATTGGGTCTTAGGGCTCAGGGGTGGGCCCGGTATTCGGTCTTAGGGCTCAGGGGTGGGGTCCTGGGGGTTTTTAGGGCTGGGGGGCCGGTCTTAGGGCTCAGGGCTGGGGTTCGGGCCGTTTTGAGGGCTGGGGGGCCGGTCTTAGGGCTCAGGGCTGGGGGTCGAGCGGTTTTCAGGGCTGGGGGCCGGTCTTAGGGCTCAGGGCTGGGGGTCGAGCGGTTTTCAGGGCTGGGGGGCCGGTCTTAGGGCTCAGGGGTGGGGATCAGGCCGTTTTCAGGGCTGGGGGCCGGTCTTAGGGCTGCGGGGAGCTGCGGTAGGAGTAGGTGTTAGGGCTAAGGGCTGGGGTAGGGTTGGCTTTAGGACTCAGGGTATTGGGCGGGTGGGCCCGGTATTGGGTCTTAGGGCTCAGGGGTGGGCCCGGTATTCGGTCTTAGGGCTCAGGGGTGGGGTCCTGGGGGTTTTTAGGGCTGGGGGGCCGGTCTTAGGGCTCAGGGCTGGGGTTCGGGCCGTTTTGAGGGCTGGGGGGCCGGTCTTAGGGCTCAGGGCTGGGGGTCGAGCGGTTTTCAGGGCTGGGGGGCCGGTCTTAGGGCTCAGGGCTGGGGGTCGAGCGGTTTTCAGGGCTGGGGGCCGGTCTTAGGGCTCAGGGGTGGGGATCAGGCCGTTTTCAGGGCTGGGGGGCCGGTCTTAGGGCTGCGGGGAGCTGCGGTAGGAGTAGGTGTTAGGGCTAAGGGCTGGGGTAGGGTTGGCTTTAGGACTCAGGGTATTGGGCGGGTGGGCCCGGTATTGGGTCTTAGGGCTCAGGGGTGGGCCCGGTATTCGGTCTTAGGGCTCAGGGGTGGGGTCCTGGGGGTTTTTAGGGCTGGGGGCCGGTCTTAGGGCTCAGGGCTGGGGTTCGGGCCGTTTTGAGGGCTGGGGGGCCGGTCTTAGGGCTCAGGGCTGGGGGTCGAGCGGTTTTCAGGGCTGGGGGCCGGTCTTAGGGCTCAGGGCTGGGGGTCGAGCGGTTTTCAGGGCTGGGGGGCCGGTCTTAGGGCTCAGGGGTGGGGATCAGGCCGTTTTCAGGGCTGGGGGCCGGTCTTAGGGCTGCGGGGAGCTGCGGTAGGAGTAGGTGTTAGGGCTAAGGGCTGGGGTAGGGTTGGCTTTAGGACTCAGGGTATTGGGCGGGTGGGCCCGGTATTGGGTCTTAGGGCTCAGGGGTGGGCCCGGTATTCGGTCTTAGGGCTCAGGGGTGGGGTCCTGGGGGTTTTTAGGGCTGGGGGGCCGGTCTTAGGGCTCAGGGCTGGGGTTCGGGCCGTTTTGAGGGCTGGGGGCCGGTCTTAGGGCTCAGGGCTGGGGGTCGAGCGGTTTTCAGGGCTGGGGGCCGGTCTTAGGGCTCAGGGCTGGGGGTCGAGCGGTTTTCAGGGCTGGGGGCCGGTCTTAGGGCTCAGGGGTGGGGATCAGGCCGTTTTCAGGGCTGGGGGCCGGTCTTAGGGCTGCGGGGAGCTGCGGTAGGAGTAGGTGTTAGGGCTAAGGGCTGGGGTAGGGTTGGCTTTAGGACTCAGGGTATTGGGCGGGTGGGCCCGGTATTGGGTCTTAGGGCTCAGGGGTGGGCCCGGTATTCGGTCTTAGGGCTCAGGGGTGGGGTCCTGGGGGTTTTTAGGGCTGGGGGCCGGTCTTAGGGCTCAGGGCTGGGGTTCGGGCCGTTTTGAGGGCTGGGGGCCGGTCTTAGGGCTCAGGGCTGGGGGTCGAGCGGTTTTCAGGGCTGGGGGCCGGTCTTAGGGCTCAGGGCTGGGGGTCGAGCGGTTTTCAGGGCTGGGGGGCCGGTCTTAGGGCTCAGGGGTGGGGATCAGGCCGTTTTCAGGGCTGGGGGGCCGGTCTTAGGGCTGCGGGGAGCTGCGGTAGGAGTAGGTGTTAGGGCTAAGGGCTGGGGTAGGGTTGGCTTTAGGACTCAGGGTATTGGGCGGGTGGGCCCGGTATTGGGTCTTAGGGCTCAGGGGTGGGCCCGGTATTCGGTCTTAGGGCTCAGGGGTGGGGTCCTGGGGGTTTTTAGGGCTGGGGGGCCGGTCTTAGGGCTCAGGGCTGGGGTTCGGGCCGTTTTGAGGGCTGGGGGGCCGGTCTTAGGGCTCAGGGCTGGGGGTCGAGCGGTTTTCAGGGCTGGGGGCCGGTCTTAGGGCTCAGGGCTGGGGGTCGAGCGGTTTTCAGGGCTGGGGGGCCGGTCTTAGGGCTCAGGGGTGGGGATCAGGCCGTTTTCAGGGCTGGGGGGCCGGTCTTAGGGCTGCGGGGAGCTGCGGTAGGAGTAGGTGTTAGGGCTAAGGGCTGGGGTAGGGTTGGCTTTAGGACTCAGGGTATTGGGCGGGTGGGCCCGGTATTGGGTCTTAGGGCTCAGGGGTGGGCCCGGTATTCGGTCTTAGGGCTCAGGGGTGGGGTCCTGGGGGTTTTTAGGGCTGGGGGGCCGGTCTTAGGGCTCAGGGCTGGGGTTCGGGCCGTTTTGAGGGCTGGGGGCCGGTCTTAGGGCTCAGGGCTGGGGGTCGAGCGGTTTTCAGGGCTGGGGGCCGGTCTTAGGGCTCAGGGCTGGGGGTCGAGCGGTTTTCAGGGCTGGGGGCCGGTCTTAGGGCTCAGGGGTGGGGATCAGGCCGTTTTCAGGGCTGGGGGCCGGTCTTAGGGCTGCGGGGAGCTGCGGTAGGAGTAGGTGTTAGGGCTAAGGGCTGGGGTAGGGTTGGCTTTAGGACTCAGGGTATTGGGCGGGTGGGCCCGGTATTGGGTCTTAGGGCTCAGGGGTGGGCCCGGTATTCGGTCTTAGGGCTCAGGGGTGGGGTCCTGGGGGTTTTTAGGGCTGGGGGGCCGGTCTTAGGGCTCAGGGCTGGGGTTCGGGCCGTTTTGAGGGCTGGGGGCCGGTCTTAGGGCTCAGGGCTGGGGGTCGAGCGGTTTTCAGGGCTGGGGGGCCGGTCTTAGGGCTCAGGGCTGGGGGTCGAGCGGTTTTCAGGGCTGGGGGGCCGGTCTTAGGGCTCAGGGGTGGGGATCAGGCCGTTTTCAGGGCTGGGGGCCGGTCTTAGGGCTGCGGGGAGCTGCGGTAGGAGTAGGTGTTAGGGCTAAGGGCTGGGGTAGGGTTGGCTTTAGGACTCAGGGTATTGGGCGGGTGGGCCCGGTATTGGGTCTTAGGGCTCAGGGGTGGGCCCGGTATTCGGTCTTAGGGCTCAGGGGTGGGGTCCTGGGGGTTTTTAGGGCTGGGGGGCCGGTCTTAGGGCTCAGGGCTGGGGTTCGGGCCGTTTTGAGGGCTGGGGGCCGGTCTTAGGGCTCAGGGCTGGGGGTCGAGCGGTTTTCAGGGCTGGGGGCCGGTCTTAGGGCTCAGGGGTGGGGATCAGGCCGTTTTCAGGGCTGGGGGGCCGGTCTTAGGGCTGCGGGGAGCTGCGGTAGGAGTAGGTGTTAGGGCTAAGGGCTGGGGTAGGGTTGGCTTTAGGACTCAGGGTATTGGGCGGGTGGGCCCGGTATTGGGTCTTAGGGCTCAGGGGTGGGCCCGGTATTCGGTCTTAGGGCTCAGGGGTGGGGTCCTGGGGGTTTTTAGGGCTGGGGGCCGGTCTTAGGGCTCAGGGCTGGGGTTCGGGCCGTTTTGAGGGCTGGGGGCCGGTCTTAGGGCTCAGGGCTGGGGGTCGAGCGGTTTTCAGGGCTGGGGGCCGGTCTTAGGGCTCAGGGCTGGGGGTCGAGCGGTTTTCAGGGCTGGGGGGCCGGTCTTAGGGCTCAGGGGTGGGGATCAGGCCGTTTTCAGGGCTGGGGGGCCGGTCTTAGGGCTGCGGGGAGCTGCGGTAGGAGTAGGTGTTAGGGCTAAGGGCTGGGGTAGGGTTGGCTTTAGGACTCAGGGTATTGGGCGGGTGGGCCCGGTATTGGGTCTTAGGGCTCAGGGGTGGGCCCGGTATTCGGTCTTAGGGCTCAGGGGTGGGGTCCTGGGGGTTTTTAGGGCTGGGGGGCCGGTCTTAGGGCTCAGGGCTGGGGTTCGGGCCGTTTTGAGGGCTGGGGGGCCGGTCTTAGGGCTCAGGGCTGGGGGTCGAGCGGTTTTCAGGGCTGGGGGCCGGTCTTAGGGCTCAGGGCTGGGGGTCGAGCGGTTTTCAGGGCTGGGGGGCCGGTCTTAGGGCTCAGGGGTGGGGATCAGGCCGTTTTCAGGGCTGGGGGGCCGGTCTTAGGGCTGCGGGGAGCTGCGGTAGGAGTAGGTGTTAGGGCTAAGGGCTGGGGTAGGGTTGGCTTTAGGACTCAGGGTATTGGGCGGGTGGGCCCGGTATTGGGTCTTAGGGCTCAGGGGTGGGCCCGGTATTCGGTCTTAGGGCTCAGGGGTGGGGTCCTGGGGGTTTTAGGGCTGGGGGCCGGTCTTAGGGCTCAGGGCTGGGGTTCGGGCCGTTTTGAGGGCTGGGGGGCCGGTCTTAGGGCTCAGGGCTGGGGGTCGAGCGGTTTTCAGGGCTGGGGGCCGGTCTTAGGGCTCAGGGCTGGGGGTCGAGCGGTTTTCAGGGCTGGGGGCCGGTCTTAGGGCTCAGGGGTGGGGATCAGGCCGTTTTCAGGGCTGGGGGCCGGTCTTAGGGCTGCGGGGAGCTGCGGTAGGAGTAGGTGTTAGGGCTAAGGGCTGGGGTAGGGTTGGCTTTAGGACTCAGGGTATTGGGCGGGTGGGCCCGGTATTGGGTCTTAGGGCTCAGGGGTGGGCCCGGTATTCGGTCTTAGGGCTCAGGGGTGGGGTCCTGGGGGTTTTTAGGGCTGGGGGGCCGGTCTTAGGGCTCAGGGCTGGGGTTCGGGCCGTTTTGAGGGCTGGGGGGCCGGTCTTAGGGCTCAGGGCTGGGGGTCGAGCGGTTTTCAGGGCTGGGGGCCGGTCTTAGGGCTCAGGGCTGGGGGTCGAGCGGTTTTCAGGGCTGGGGGGCCGGTCTTAGGGCTCAGGGGTGGGGATCAGGCCGTTTTCAGGGCTGGGGGCCGGTCTTAGGGCTGCGGGGAGCTGCGGTAGGAGTAGGTGTTAGGGCTAAGGGCTGGGGTAGGGTTGGCTTTAGGACTCAGGGTATTGGGCGGGTGGGCCCGGTATTGGGTCTTAGGGCTCAGGGGTGGGCCCGGTATTCGGTCTTAGGGCTCAGGGGTGGGGTCCTGGGGGTTTTTAGGGCTGGGGGGCCGGTCTTAGGGCTCAGGGCTGGGGTTCGGGCCGTTTTGAGGGCTGGGGGGCCGGTCTTAGGGCTCAGGGCTGGGGGTCGAGCGGTTTTCAGGGCTGGGGGCCGGTCTTAGGGCTCAGGGGTGGGGATCAGGCCGTTTTCAGGGCTGGGGGCCGGTCTTAGGGCTGCGGGGAGCTGCGGTAGGAGTAGGTGTTAGGGCTAAGGGCTGGGGTAGGGTTGGCTTTAGGACTCAGGGTATTGGGCGGGTGGGCCC
>CAWUFW010026688.1:0-31662 GCA_963921515.1 Calotriton arnoldi
GGGGAAGTGCCCAAATGGCACTAAAGGGGCCGCCCGTTTAGGGTGGCCCCCTGCGAGGCCGCGGGCAGCCGCAAATTCGGGCTTAGTTTTCTGCCAAAGTCTATTGGTCGGTCAAGGACCAGACGTGGACAAGGAGCCCTGCAACAGTGTCACACTCAAGAGAAAAACTCAAGAACATGTCAGGGTAGAGGGGACTGCAACCTCATCTCAGACAAGAGGAAAATGCAACAGTGACAGAGAGTGGAAAACTGCAACAGCGTTTCAGCTAAAGGAAACTGTAACAAAGGCTCACACGACAAGAAACAACATCTCAGACAAGAGGAAATTGTAACAAAGGCGCACACAGCAGGAAACTGCAACAACATCTCAGCCAGAGTAAACTAACAAAGGCTCACACGACAAGAAACAACATCTCAGATATGAGGAAATTGTAACAAAGGCTTACACAACAGGAAACTGCAACAACATCTCAGACAGAAGAAACTGTAACAAAGGCTCACACAACAAGAAACCTCTTAGACAAGAGGAAACTGCAACAAAGGCTCACACGACAAGAAACAACATCTCAGACAAGAGGAAACTGTAACAAAGGCTCACACAGCAAGAAACAACAACCCAGACAACAGGAAATTGTAACAAATACGCACATAACATGAAACTGCAACAACATCTCAGATAAGAGGACATTGTAACAAAGGCTCACACGACAAGAAACAACATCTCAGACAAGAGGAAACTGTAACAAAGGCTCACACAACAGGAAACTGCAACAACATCTCAGACAAGATGAAAGTGTAACAGACACTCACACAAGAGACAACATCTCAGACTACAGGAACTTCCAACGGCGCCTCAGAAAAGAGGACACTGCAAGCATGTTCCAAACAAGCTGCGCTCCGAGAAATAATCTGCATCTTTCTGATATTTCTGTCTCTGTTTTGCATTTTCCCAGACTTTGAAAACAGTGCCTTCCAGACGGGCAGCAGTGTGGGATGTAGTGGTATGCACCATGGCATCGAGCAATAGATAAACACTCAGAGAACTCTGAAGGGCGCTGGGAGGGTCGTTAGTCTAAGGTATAATTGTCCTGCTTTTTGCAGAACAATTATGGGCAGAGGATAAAGACTCGCGATCTATGATTAAGTAATGATAACTAGAAAGATATCTCTTGAAAACGTAGGATTCATGCAAACCTTGAAAAGTAATGGCGGCTTGTTGGAAAGTGTCCTCAGAATCACCCTGACATCAGCCCTGTTAGGAAGCTGAGAAATGGCAGTAGTGTCTGCAACCTCTTAGAGCATTTGCACCACTACTGCTGCTGAGTAGCAGAAGAGGACACAAGATGCGAGCAAACTCTGGCACTACAGTCTGAGTGGCACTTTAGGTCAGACAACTCAATGGGTTTAGGCTCCAACTACCAAGCACAAGTTAACACTCCAGTTAGGTTCTTTGGCAGGGAAATTTACTAGAAGCATGGGACTGTGTTCTTTTGCAGTCTCTGATGCTGAATGTTTCTATGACTCTTCTCAGTGCCCCAGAGCTTTCTTTGGCTCTTGGCAATAACAATGGGCTACCAGGACACACTCAATGACCAGCAACTCTGACCTGTGTGATCTTGGTTCCAATTAATTCTTTCGATGCCCCACCCTCAGGTTAGCGATTCTACTCACAAGCATAGTCTAAGACCCCTTTAACCATCGGGTCCTTCCAATCTTGGGCATCTATATCAGATTGCAAGAATGCCTTCATGGACTGGTAGCAACTCATCAGAACCAGAGAGACAGTTTTAGGTAACCAGGAAGCCCCTCTTACTCGCTAGAAACCTTTAAAGCCCACAGGACATGTACAGTCCTTGGGCCTCCATTTAATGTGAGAAGCCTCGTGTGGTCAGGATCTGGAATGGGGCTGTGGTTCCTCTGGGGAAAGGTCAAGCTCTATGCTACAGGTAGCAGATGAGCCAACCTGCTGGTCCTCACAACTCACGACGGCTTCACATGCACTCTGGCCATCACAGTTGCTCTTGTTTGAGATCCTGATGTTGCTTTTCCTCCATAGCCTGTCCGTGGTCCTCAGCAGCATCCTCGGCCTCTGGGGGAGCAGAGAAGGTAGTCTTCTAGATTCTTGCTTGGAGTGGATTGTTCTTCTGTTTTATATAGGTAGTTCCTCAGCAAATAGGCAGTAGGAGGTTAGACTTAGATTTACTCTATTGAGGTAACATCTGTGAGAGAGATTGGTAACTAATGTGCTGCATCCTCCTGAGTACCCCATAGCAGACCCACATGTCAGGCGCTTAGTGATGCACTTGTCCCACATGTCAAGCATTTGTTCAACTTTCAAAATGATGAGCAGGTGTCCAGTGCCTACTCATCAGCGGGGCTCCTTTCAAATTTCCTGGAGGCGCTAATGAGGTCGTGCATTGGTGAGTTGGTCTGAACTCCTGCAGTAGTTGCTGGTGAGGTTTAGACTTAGTTGAGCATTAAAAACATTGTTCTCTCCTTCCAGCTAGTGAGTGAGTGAAGCAATAACAGTTTGTATGCACTGTTGCCAGGCAGCTACAGAGAGGAAACACACACACTCACACGCTCTGACATATTTTCTCTGACGCACACACACTCACTGACACAATCTCACACACGTTCTGACATAAGCACACACACAGCCTGTGACACACATGCTTTGATACACACACTCTGACACAAGCACAAACGCACTCTGACACAAAGACACACACGCTCTGAAGAAGCACACACACACTCTGACCCAAAGACACACACACACAATGACACGGTTCCATGTTAAAATATCGATGTTAAAAATATTGATGAAAAAAATATCGATGTGAAAATATCGATAACAAAAATATCGACTTCCTATACATAAACAGGTAAGTACAATAATATCGACACAAAAATATCGATGTAAAAAATATAGAAGTAAAAAATATTGACTTAAAAAAATTACATTACTTAAATACAATTAATTAAATAATATTAATATTATTAACAAAATAAATTAAATTTAATATATATTTTAACTAATTATAACTAATAAACGTAATTTTATAAATATAAACACAAAAAAATGTGTACGTATACATATATTTACTTAAATACATTTTATTAACTATTATCTTTATTTAATTTATAAACTTTTTAAATTATATAAAAATAAAATATACACATATATAAATAATTTAAAATTAAATAAAATATTCTATATTTAATTAACACATTAAACTATTAAAAAAAAATAAAACATACATTTAATAATAAAATAAACACAATAGTAGTGGAAACGTTGGATAGCGAGGGGGTAAAAATTACTATTCCCACTCCAGTGAGTGCAACAGTAGGGAAAGGACTGGATAGCGGAGGGGTAAAAATTACTATTCCCACTCCAGTGGTGAGTGCAACAGTAGGGAAAGCACTGGATAGCGTAGGGGTAAAAATTACTATTCCCACTCCAGTGAGTGCAACAGTAGGGAAAGTGCTGGATAGCGTAGGGGTAAAAATTACTATTCCCACTCCAGTGAGTGCAACAGTAGGGAAAGCGTTGGATAGCGTAGGGGTAAAAATTACTATTCCCACTCCAGGGAGTGCAGCAGTAGGAAAAAAGCTGGATAGTGTAGGGGTAAAAATTACTATTCCCACTCCAGTGAGTGCAACAGTAGGGAAAGCGCTGGATAGCGTAGGGGTAAACATTACTTTTCCCACTCCAGTGAGTGCAACAGTAGGGAAAGCGCTGGATAGCGTAGGAGTAAAAATTACTATTCCCACTCCAGTGAGTGCAACAGTAGGGAAAGTGCTGGATCCCACAACAATAAAAATCAAAAACATCAACATTTTTATTAAATTTAATTTCCAATATTAACATAATTAATATATAAAATTACATATTATTATTAACAAAGATAATAAAAAATCATTAAATACACATTAATTAACACTCTAATATCCACAACACACTCCTAAAATTAATTATGCAATTACAATTAATAATTACTAATGAATTAATGGAAATTAATTTATAAATATTTAATAATTAATCAATAAAAAAATTAATTACTTACCACCCTTCACACCATTTACACATATACACACCACAACACACACCTAAAATTAATTACACAATTACAATTAATAATTACTAATTAATTAATGGAAATTAATTTATAAATATTTAATAATTAATCAAGAACAAATTAATTACTTACCACCCTTCACACCATGTACACATATAAACACCACAACACACACCTAAAATCAATTAAACAATTAACATAATTAATTATTAATTGATTAATTGAAATTAATTTACAACTAATTATTAAACTATTATTAATTAATCAATTAACACATTAATTATTCAATAAATTTAATATAATTAAATTAATTCCCACCCTATTCCCCTATAAACCCACAACCCGCTACTGAACTAAAGACGCAAAATTCTAATAAAAAAAAAATATTAACTACTATAAATTATAATTTAAATCTATATAATTAAATTACTTCCCACCCTATTCCCCTATAAACCCACAACCCGCTACTGAACTAAAAACACAAAATTAAACTTAAAATAAATTAATAACTACTAAAATTTTCAAACATATAATAAAATGACAAACAATTCTCAATAAAAACACTAAAATACATAACATTATTAATAATTCGATATTTTTGTCAACTATATTTTTGTAAACGATATTTAATACGTCGATATTTTTGTAATCGATATTACTTACCTGTCAGTCGATATTCTTGTCCACGATATTTCTGTTGTCGATATTTCTTCCCCACGATATTTCTGCAGCGATATTTATGTTCCTCGATATTTATACGTCGATATTTCTGCTCTGCACCCTATGACACCAGGACTCATAAACGCTCTGACATTTGCTTGCACACAGAATTAATTGTGTGTGTCTGGATGTGAAGATGACTAATACTGTGCAGACTGTACACATGTGGTTTGGCATACTTCTTAAAAAAAGCTTAGTTCCCCAACTACAGAAACCCTATTCCCACCAATGACTGTCACCCAGGCTGTGGGTGAGAAGGCCCTCCATGCCATTGTGCAACAGACAACTTATATCCCTACCAATCCGAACATGTTTTACAGTGGTGCTCATGGTCACAAATCTGAGACCAGTTAGGGGAAAAATAAAGAGACAAGTGAGGAAGTGTAAAGGACAGCATCGAGCAGGCTGACGTATACAGTCCAGGGTTTAAAAGCCCCCCTCGCCGCCTAGGAGCCTCACATTCTAGTGCAGCGTTCTCTGAGGATTGTGCTGGCAGAAAAATCACACTTTCCAAAAGAAGAAAAAAGATGCTTTTACTGGTCCAGCATTCTTGTTTCTAAAGTATTGGTCATTTAATATCATAGAACCTTGTATTTCATTTTTTTTATTGTTATTGAGGACGAAGAAATGACCACTGTGGAGACAAGAAAATCAAACCGATATTTTCCATCAATAATGTTCACCAGATGAATCAGACACCACTAAATTCATTGAACAAGGAAGTCTGATTAACATTCATACATGACAATAATTAATTAGTTTCTCCCCCCCCCAAGCCTATGCAGAATGTTATATAATTAGGCTTTTAGCCTGAAAGATCCAGAAAGCCTTGACACCTTCACATAACCAGATCCTTGTCAGCCTTGAAACTCATAAATATCAGAGCCCTTATAACTCTAGACTTACTTCGGTGCGAGGGACATTAAAGAGAATCTAATCAGTTTGCCACCGGTGACTAGACAACAGTTCCTTTTGCCCTCCTGCCTTTACAATGACATAAACTCTCTTCTAAGGGGCCGATTCCGATTCAGGCCGGAAATCTCTCCGACCGAGCCGGACCCGGAGAGATTTCCGACCGAATCGGACACTAGCAGTCCGACCAAACGAGTACGATGCGCACGCATGCAATCGGACTCGATTCGGTCAGACTCCCATTGAAGTCAATGGGAGCCGGTCGTACAACGCGTACGCGGGCTCCCATTGACAAAATGGGTGCGAGGCGAACAAGGGCGCCCCCTACAGTGGGTACACGTCGATGCGACTCGCGCCGCAAATGCACAGGTAGGGGGGACCCATGGGTCCCCCCTGTGTGCGACTCGCGCGGCTACGCGTATGGGGGGGTCCGACACGGACCCCCAAAGTCCGGCTCCGACTGCTCTTTCGAGCCGGACGGTGCGAGTCGGTCGGACTGCTCGAGGCGCGCATCGTACTTGCCTGGCCGGGGAACATCTCCATTGCGCGGTGCGAGTCGTGTCCGTGCGAGTCGGTCGGTGCGGTTCGGACCCGTGAACGAGTCGGACGGAGATTTTGCGTGCGCTCCCATCGTACTCACTCGGCCGGACGCACGTTCGAATCGGTCGGGAAAGAGGGCTCCGAATCGGATCCGGTTAAGCCGAATCCGATTCGGTGCCCTACCGGCCAAGATCGGAATCGGCCCCTAAGTGTTAATTTGCCAGCAATCTAGATAGTCATTGCTCAAACAAGGGAGGTTCCGGATTTACACATTTTATTCCTAATGGATGCTAATTTAACACAGCAATAGAACATATGTACTATATCCTCCTTGCTGTCCCTGCGTTGCGGGCAGTTTCGATCCATTATATGACCCCCAGCCCAGCTACAGTGTTTTCGAGGATTATAATATATATCATGCAGTGTCCTATAATTATGACTATTCAGCCCAGCATTTAACAATATCTCCCAGCCAAGATTGAAAGATTGCTAGAAGCAGATGTTATCAGAAGCAATTTCTAGGTTTCTGCCCATTTGCATTTTCTTGAATATCTATAATGTCTAGATTTAATTTTATAAGCAGCTCATACATAGTTTTAATTTTAGTGCCGCCGCACAAATTCAAAGTCTTGATAACCGGCTTCTGCTCTATTGATATTATATCATTGTCCAGTTTATAAAACAAATCTCTTATTTATAAGTATTAAAAAAAAAAAAAAAAAAAACTTTCCTTGGGCAATCTGTATTTCAGCTGTAAATCCACAAAAGAGCTGATTTGATCCTCAGAAAAAATACCCCCTTGTTTCCATATGCCCACCTTCTCCCATACCAGAAAATATTTATCATGGAGAACTGAGGGAAACAAAGAAGAGTGCCAGAGCGGAGTGTAAAAACTATACCAGACTAAGCCCAATTTACCCCTCAAGCTTGTCAAAATTTTGTAAGCAACCTCAATCGTGTTGAATCTCATATGTTTTTTTTAAAAATAGCCAGGTGATCCAGGGTTCAATGGCACACCGTCTCTATGCGGGGGCGGGAGAGGAGATGTGACGGCAGAACCAGCACAAGGCGGGGCGATTGGTCACCCTAACTCCTTGACTTGTTTTCTATTGGACAAATCGTGTGGATTTCATAGTACAAAGACGTAGACAGTCCTATTCACAAACCCGGAGCACGGGTTGACAAATGACAAGAAGGTTCAGAAAAAGAGACAGGAAATAAAAGAGGCTTTGTCTTCAGAATGTGTCAGACGCCCGGCGAGGGAGAGTGCGAGCGGAGAGCATTTATTAAAGTGGAGAAACGGAAACGAGTGTGAGTCCACCTTCCATCTTTCACACTCACGGGATCCCCTATATTTCATGAGAGGATGAAGCAGCGGATGTCAGACAAGGAGATCCGGATGGACAACTCCACCTCAGGCTGTTCCAACCGCCAATGAAACTCACGCTCCTCATTTGTGAATTCCTAAAAGAATCAACTTCTACTCTGCAGTATAAAGTCACATAGGAGACATGTGATACATTAACACGCAGCAGAGTGGCGCAGCGGAAGCGTGCTGGGCCCATAACCCACAGGTCGATGGATCGAAACCTTCCTCTGCTAAAGCGATTTTACTTCATGTGTTTTTATTTTCATGTGTTTTTATTTTCATGTGTTTTTATTTTAATTAATTGGCGTTTAAGGATTTGAGCTCTTCAGTTGTTGTTTTCTTCTTTGTGTATACTTTCAATTGATTTATTTTTTCCTAAACAAATCACAATGTTTAAATGAGCAACTTGCTGTGGAAACCTTTGTGCCTACAGAGAACCATTATAAAGGGTGAGAGTTGTGCCTTGTATTTGCAAAGCTTAGAAACAACACAAAGGTGTAGCAAACAGATATATAAAAGCAGGTCCTATTTCCAGAAAGATACCTTCATGCGCTCCGGGAAGCCCTCGTCACCAGCTGAACGCCTGTTGTATGTCAACCCTTAAAGAACACAAGGGTTTATAAGAAATCCCATAGTTCTTTTAAACTGAGCAAAGTGATACCTAATCTTACAAGTCCAATAACTTGAAGCCCCAAGACAGGAAGCAAAGAGCAGGCGAGCCGAGCCAGACCAAAGCAAAGGGTCTGTGGTGGCTCTGGGAGCCCATGCGCAAACCAAGGACTGAAAATGTTTGCCATGTAAATAATTCAGCAAACACTACGAATAAATATGATAAAGTCTCTTTAAAATTCAAAAAAGTTTACTTCTTTAACATACAGATGCTTTGACATTAACACGTCACATTATAGCACTCTGTGAGAAGTACTTATCAAAAGTAATAGTTTTTAAACATGAACTTAGAAGAATTCCTGGCCTCATCACTCACCTCACCCTAACACCAGTGTCATTAGTTAACTAAAAGGCAACACAGTTGTCATGTGAACCCTGTATGTGTCCCAAATTCCTATTCTAGATGAACAACATTATAGTCTAGTAAATAAAACACGGTAGGTTTTTGTACAGCTGGTATAATTAACTCATGTATTTGAAGGGGCTTTCATATGCGATAGTGAAGAAAAAGGAAGATCTATAAAATAAAAATATTTGCCTTAGATCACACAATTTGATTAACCGGGAAAGCTAATATTAATCCAGGTTTTCTGGTTTCACCTTGTACATATCAGCCACTAAATGGGCATCTGTTTGTCTCTCCTTTTTATCTCAAATGTCAATGCTTTGTTTTTACCTCTTTGTGCAGGAGGGTAGATCATGGGTGGCAGGCAGAAACCACATGAAAGCTCGGCTCATCGTAGGCTCGAGGTTCCAACAGGGCCTCGAGCTGAGCCCGATCCAGGCTCAAGCTTTCAGCAGACTCGCCCACCTCCAGTAACATGCACACAATACGAACTTCGAAATTCATAATGATTTGAAGCTTGCTCAATGGGAAACTTGAAAGCTTCTCATGAATGCTGCTGTAGTAATGTAGTCATGACAAGATTAAGGTGGAGACCACTGTGGAATGTACTACTTGGGGTTTCAAAGGTAGAAGCTTTCTACGCAGGCAGACCTAGCTGTGGAGGCAGATCTGTGGAGGGGCCCCTGTCCCATGAGTCAAAGAATGTTACTCTATCAAATTAGTTTTTTTCCCCACTGGGAGAAGTTTGGTTTTACCAGCATTGATTTTTAGAAAGTTGGACTTCATCCATTGACCTATTGTGAGTTCATCGCCTTTCAGTCTGATTGATGACTTGGGGCAATCTGGTCTCGTCTAGTAATGATTTGGGTGTCATCAGCATATGAACAAGCTTATAGTCCAATGGATCTGATCAGGTGTGATAGAGGGCGGACACAGATGTTAAAATGAAAACCCTTGGGGAAACAAAGGCGGGCTTTCTCTGATAGATATATTGCAAGGGATAAAAGTTGAGCACAGTTAGATGGAAAGAATGGAAACATAGCTAGGACTATGGGTGCGAAATTTGGGTAATTTGCTTTTGCGTAATTATGAACATTTCGGGAACATTATGAAAATTACAAGTCATTACGTAAAATGCAAATCTGCAATTTAGAAGATTATCCATTCAAGGTTTTCTTGGTTGCATTTTTGTAAACTTATAGTCATTGTTTTATATTTGGGGTCGTCAGGACGCCAGGTACCAAATTGTAAACAAAAAACCTTCACTGTATGCGGGACGGACACACATAGTAGTGGGAAACCTGAGGGATCTGTTTCTGTCCTCAGTATAAGGCATACGGATCAGTGCTTTACTCTCTGGTACTGAGTAACTGTACTTATTTAATGTAAGAGGGAGAGTGCCTGCACTTTTCAGCTGTGCTGCAATACATTTAATGGAAGAGTATGGGCACTTCTCACGAGCAAATAGGTCTGAAGCGAGAATACAAGCATTGATACAGACAAAGACACAGCTGGAGCACATCCTAGGTGCCCTTCACCCGACCTTTACAGGTTCACCCTGCTCAGAACCACATCCATGGGTCACAACCGGAACCAGAAGCCCACACCAATAACCACACGTGTCCCCTAATGCCTAGAGGCAAGTAAAGCAGCACAGAAATCATTGAATGCACTGGCCTCACCCACTACCCAGGGATGGAACTCGTCATCAGAGGTCCAGAAATGTTCATGCAGCACCGGAAGATGATGTCATATGTACCTGCACCGTACAATGTACTCATTCAATGATGTGCCGCACTTGCAAAAGTACCAGATAACTCCACCTCACGACGGACATATTGCTCATGTTCAAAGTTTTTCCTTTATATATTTTTGCTTCAGGTGTGTTATTTCAATTGGAAGAACTGAAGTGAGTGAACCATGACTTCAACTACCTAAATGCATTTGGATAGCAACAGAAATTCCAGTAGTGGAGCACTGCATCCCTCATGACTTGGAGTCACATTGTAACCACAATGCATGTCACAGCAGGGAGGTAAGAGTGGGCTGTGAATTCGTTGAAAGACTGAGCTTGAAAAGTGGAATGTCCACTATTGTTTTTCTTTCTTGGGCCAGAATGTGGATAATAATACAAAATATGATATATTGTTTGAAAAACGCACTGTAGTTCGGCAGGAATTGAAGCTACCACGTCTCACTTGGAGGAGGAGCTACATCATCCCTGAAGTTCATCGTGGCCGGTTAGCTCAGTTGGTTAGAGCGTGGTGCTAATAACGCCAAGGTCGCGGGTTCGATCCCCGTACTGGCCAACTTTTTTTACCCTTTATATTTATTAAAAACAAAAATACACGCATATATTCGAAGGAGTTTCAAATAACACCTCATAAGGTTGTTTGTTTAATCTAGTAAATAACTGGGGTTTGGTGTCTGTACCAGGAGCACGGTGTGTGCAGCTAACGCCATGTTGGGACACTTCGGGATGACAGGGTCCCCTCCTCTTTCTGTCACACCAGCCTTCTCCATGTTCTCATGGGTCTCTCAAAGGCCCCTTTTTGAACCGGGGACGCGTGGCTTAAGGTGACCCTGTCTCTCCGAGAGTGGCGGTTCCTCGGCTTCTGGGTGGGATGTTAAGATGTCACGAAATGTGAAGGAAAGAGCACATGGGTTATGCAGGCATCATTCAATTGTCTTGTATATGCTGGTGCCCTTCATATCTCTGCACTCTCGTTTGGTTTAACGCATGTAAAGCACTTCGTCCACCAGTCTGTGGTACACATACTTTAAAACATTAGAACATAAATGCAAACATATAGATATAATGATACACGTTTTTCATAACCCCATGTGCATTTTTTCTATTCCTATATCAGGTTTTGTTCTTCTTGTAGGGTCAGAGGACAAAATCAAGTTTTATACCAAGAAATGTGTACTCCGTTCCAGTGACACCAGGACAGTTGACACACAGTAGGCATAGTGCAGGGCTGTAGTCGAAGTCGGCGCTGTGGCTTAGTTGGTTAAAGCGCCTGTCTAGTAAACAGGAAATCCTGAGTTACAGCCTCAGCTTTTTAAACACATTCCGAACAGACTGAAGAAGACCCGCTGTCTTAAAATTATCAAAGATGAACTGTCTGCAAACCCCGCTGCTGCTTTTATTGTAATTATCCACAGATATAGGGTAATACTGTTTAGAATCTAAACATTTATTTGATGGTTACATGCCACAACTAACACTGTCACAGAACAGGCAGAAGAGGTTCAAGCTTCACTGCTTCAAGAACAGGCACAGCACAGGCAGCACCAGAGTAACCTTCCATTACTGACACTGTTACTGAACAGGCAGAAGAGGTTCAAGCTTCAGAGCCTCTAGAACAGGCACAGCACAGGCAGCAGCAGTGTAGGCATAGCTTTAGAGTACAGATGGTTTCAGTCCAGGCAGTGGTGTTGCAAGCTTCACTTACATGATAAAATGGTGAGTAGGCCAAAAGAAATGTTGGGGTTCCGAGGGACCGGTAATAAAACCAGGTGGAAACGGAAGCATTTTTACAACGGAGCAGTGTGCACAGCACAAGTAAAGCGTTATGTCTAGTGCTGGGCACATTTCCAATGAGCTCCTTTGGAGTGATGTGTCTAGACCGTGCTGTCTCGCCTGGACAATTTCTATGCACTTTAGAGACCAATTCAGCCTACTGTGGCCCAAGCCTGGAGCCCCTCTGAAGTGTTGTATCTAGATCAGCAGAGTCCACTTAGGGTATTGTGTCAAGTACACAAAGTTCCATCTGGAGTTCTACAAAATGTTTCCAGACCTCACCGGGAGCATTGATGCTACTTTTAAGGACTACATCTGGCACATTGTCTCCTGATCTGGTTGCCGCCTGTAGTGTATGGTGTCTGGTTCTGGAGGATTCATCTAGAGTACTCTGCCTGTTATCACAGTCGCATCTCATATTTTTTTATCAAGTTCTAGTGGCAACATCTGAAGTTTTTTTTCTCTTGTTTGGAGATCACCACTGTCATAATGTGTCCAGAGCTGAAGATATCATCTTGTTACTAAAGCCAGGCTGGAAAATTGTGTCTAGTTGTAGATGTCTCTCCTGATACATTGAATTACTTTAGGAGGCCACATTTACAGTGTTGTGTTTTCTTCTGGTCAATGCATTTAGAGTGTTATTTTTAGTTTCGTGCCCAAACCTGGAGACTGTCCCTATTTCTGGATGCTGCACATGGGGTGTGGTGTTCTGTTCTGAAGACTTTGTCTGCAGTATTGTGTCTAGTTGTAGATGTCTCAGCTGGTACTTTTACTATTTTAGGAGCCCACATTTACAATGTTGTGTTGAGTTCTAGCCTATTCATTTGGAGTATTGTTTTCCATTTAGGAGCAATCTTGGAGACTGTCCTCATTTCTGGATGCGGCATCTAGAGGCTTTGTCTGTAGTATTGTGTGTATGTGTGTGTCTACGTGTATAATGATATGGTGAGTTGTGCCCAGCTAAAATTGTTCACCTGTAGCTCTGCATCAAGTTCTGAAGGCTGTGTATTTGATGCTTCTGTTCAGTTATGGAGTATTCACCTGAAGTTTTGTATCCAGTTCCGGAGCCCTTTTTCGAAATATTGTGTCAACCTTGGGAGCCTCAGCTGCAGTATTGTGTCAAGTGCCTCACACCCTGTCTGCGATATGGTGTCCAGTTCTCGATGCCTGACTTAGAGTTTTGATCCAACTCTTTGAGTGTTGGAATACCATATCTTTCATACTGAGCCAGGTCTCTAGGCGTCACTAGGGCATTGTGTTCAATTATGGTGGCCACGTTTTGTTGTGCGCATCTCTGGTGGCCCCTTCCTGGGGTCTGTGCCCAGTTTTGAAGGCCTCACCTGGAGTAATGCAACAATGTCTGGAAGCCACATCTAAAGCGCTGAATACACTTCTTGAATTCCCATCTGGAATATTGTACCTAGTTGTAGACTCAAACTCCATCTTATTCAGTCATTTTCTGGAGGGCTTATTAGGTGCGCTGGCGAAAGAAGGCGATATGAAGTTCTTTTAATATACATAGAACCCCCATTTAAAAAAACACGGGCTTGATGTGATCCAGCCTATGAGAGCCAGGTCTCAGAGCCGAAGTAGCTGGCCATGATCGTATAGTGGTTAGTATCCTGCGTTGTGGCCGCAGCAACCCCGGTGCGATTCCGAGACACGGCATTGCAGGTGGCAATGTCACAGCAGTTGGGTATGAACTTTTTTGGTAAATATAGATTTTGAATATATACAGTATTTTTTTTAATAGAGCCCGTACCACACTTCTACATTATCCAACTGATGAAACTGGCAGCTTTTATCAAGCAAAGTCATTCCATCCTAATGATGTACGACGGCAGTGGGAATATTATTTTTTTCAATTTAATATCGTACTTTTTGTATAATGTTTCATACTGTAGATCTGCCCTGTACAAATGCTGCGTGTATATGCGCAGAAACCTTTTTCTATGGAATGCAGAAAAAAATGTTCATTTTAAGATGCTTCATTTTTCTGTGTGAAGTTGCTTTATTATGCGCTCAGGCGAAGCTGCAATTAATGACACGTCCAACTTGAAAGGTAAACATTCATCTCTCAAATATGCTTCCCGTTCTTAAGTGCTTCCCAGTGCCCAGAGGAAGTGCTAGTAATGTCCTAATAGACAGTACCACAACGAGAATGGTAGGGTAAAATAATTAAACCGTTATTATTGTAAGTAGTTAAGCAGCACTACAGTACACATAAATATACAATGACCATAACACACAAAGGGAGCACTGGGCGTTCTAGTGAAGGTAGGCGGCGCAGTGACACAGGGGTGAAGAGAACAGCGTGAACGGCGACAATGAGTAAGATTAAGATTAAAGTGGTCAAAATTACAAAATATATACAGGGTTGATGTACAGTATTTCAGATAAATAAATTGACCACAACAGCACCCAAGTTCTAGGCTGGATAGTCAACGGCGTTTCAACCTGAATGATTGCAGGTCATCATCAGGAGAATGGCCATTAGTTTGAGAGTAGTGCTAAATCGGACAAGGAAAAAACAATCGTCCGGGTCTGAGCAATCAGGGAGTGGTGAAGACAACGAGGCGTCAGGGATCCGCGTACATGCCAATCGAATTCGGTCCTACAACGTAAATGATTAATCAAAGTATTGGAGTCCAGTGGAAGCCGTGTGTGGATCCAGAGGCAATCCAATGCTTCACTCGTCCCCGATCCCGCTGTACCTCGGAGGTCCTTCGCTCCTCCACCACAGCTCGTGAATTCGCTGCCCGCCATTGTGCGACACCGCCCCTGGATTCCATCCACCCATTACCTTCAAATCCGTCGCCACCTCCAAACACTCGGATATCCTCTGGATCCACACACGGCTTCCACTGGACTCCAATACTTTGATTAATCATTTACGTTGTAGGACCGAATTCGATTGGCATGTACGTGGATCCCTGACGCCTCGTTGTCTTCACCACTCCTTGATTGCTCAGATCCGGACGATTGTTTTTTCCCTGTCCGATTTAGCACTGCTCTCAAACTAATGGCCATTGTCCTGACGATGACCTGCAATCATTCAGGTTGAAACGCCGTCGACTACCCAGCCTAGAACTTGGGCGCTGTTGTAGTCAATTTATTTATCTGAAATCCTGTACATCATCACTGTATATATTTAGTAATTTTGACCACTTTAATCTTAATCTTACTCATTGTCGCCGTTCACGCTGTTCTCTTCACCCCTGTGTCACTGCGCCGCCTACCTTCACTAGTACGCCCAGTGCTCACTTTGTGTGTTATGGTCATTGTATATTTATGTGTACTGTAGTGCTGCTTAACTACTTACAATAATAAAGGTTTAATTCTTTCACCCTACCATTCTCGTTGTGGTCTCCCCTCTTTTGTTTCCCACCCCTATTGTGATTTATATGACTATTTTTACTGTCCTGTTTTATTGATTTCCAGTTGAGACATTGTTGTTTGTTGCATACTACGCCCGGTCTCACCTGGGTTAACGGGCCTTACTCCTGTTATTGTTCCTCTAGTAGACAGTACAGCAGTCCTGCTGAGAAGTGTCAGTCCTGGTGAGAAGCATCAGTCCTACTGAGAAGTGCCAGTACTGCTGAGAAGCGTCAGTCCTGGTGAGAAGCGTCAGTCCTGCTGAGAAGCGTCAGTCCTGGTGAGAAGCGTCAGTCCTACTGAGAAGTGCCAGTCCTGCTGAGAAGTGCCAGTCCTGCTGAGAAGCGTCAGTCCTGGTGAGAAGCGTCAGTCCTGCTGAGAAGCGTCAGTCCTGGTGAGAAGCGTCAGTCCTGCTGAGAAGTGCCAGTCCTGCTGAGAAGTGCCAGTCCTGCTGAGAAGCGTCAGTCCTGATGAGAAGCGTCAGTCCTACTGATAAGTGCCAGTCCTGGTGAGAAGCGTCAGTCCTGGTGAGAAGCGTCGGTCCTACTGAAAAGCATCAGTCCTGGTGAGAAGCGTCAGTCCTACTGAGAAGCGTCAGTCCTGCTGAGAAGCGTCAGTCCTGCTGAGAAGCGTCAATCCTACTGGGAAGCTTCTGTCCTGCTGAGAAGCGTCAGTCCTGCTCAGTCCTGCTGGGAAGCATCAGTCCTGCTCTGCTGGTGATATGAGGAGTTCATGATTTACTTTCCTTCTAGCCCTGACCACAGGCCACGCCTCCCCCTCCCTCAATGGTGACTTTATTGTTCCAGATTTCATCACTGATGCCCTTTCCTGAGCTTTAATCCTCAGCCAGTCCTCTGGGCTCTTTCTTCTTCCAAGTCCTTACTTGTATTCTGCTTTGCCCGTTTGGATATATTTATTGGTTTTGGCGCTTGTCTCTGTTCAGCACAGAAAGCATTGTCTTTTCATCGCCCTGCGGATGTCAGTTCTGTGACTTCTCATCATTTCCGGCATCGGTTGTACTGTGCAGCATCTTTGTTTCTGTCATGTTCAGGTACAACCTGGGTGATTTGGTGTTGACTACATCTAATGATTCAGCATCTGCAATGGTCAAGTTTATCATCTTCTGTGTGTTTCTGAGGTTCATGTGTACTATCGAAGCATCGGTGGGTCACAGACAGAACCTGTCATACTACATGTGAGCTTTACAGCTGCTCTCTTCATGTGAAGCATGGGTGCTCTATGGTAACTGCCTGTGCTCTTGTCAGCCTCATGCATAGACTAGGGTTAAGAGCAAACAATACATACTGTGTCCTCTTTCACATTGTCCTATGTGTTTGCAGTTCCACAATGTGTAGACAGCGAGGCATTGGTGGTTCAGTGGTAGAATTCTCGCCTGCCACGCGGGAGGCCCGGGTTCGATTCCCGGCCAATGCAGCAAAACTTTTTCTTGCATTTTGGAGTGATTATTTATTTACTAATTTATGAAGTATTGGGAATTGTCTTAAAATTCTAATATAAAGTTGGGCTATACGATTTTGAATTGCGTCTAGGTTTGCTGTTTCTTTGAAAGGGTTACCAGCTGCGTGGAATAATCCCCTCAAAGTAGCTTTCGGAGCTGTTTCGAAAATTCCAAGCTGCATGCCACGTGTCCGGTTTTAATGTGTGTAAAGCACAGCGCAGCAACCTCGCTGTTTTTTCTTTACCTACACCCCGTCTCTTACTGAGATGTCTATACTCATTTTTGTAAGGAAAGTAACAAAATCACGTAGGTCTGTGTTAATTGCGGGATGACTCCGCAAACGTGCTTAGACGTATAGAGGACCCAAGACACTGAACCACCGAGAGATCTCACTAGAGCTTTAAATGGAAATATAGACGCGCAGATAAGTACTCATTCTCACAGAGTACCTGTTTGCTACTGAGAAGTGCTGGTACTCTCCCATTAAAGTCACTGGAGCAGTGCTGGGAAGTGCTGGTACTATCCAATTAAAAACACTGGAGTGGTGCTGGGAAGTGCTGTACTCTCCAATTTAAAGCACTAGAACAGTACTAAGTAGTGCTGTACTCTCCTATTAAAAGCACTAGAGCAGTGCTGAGAAGTGCTGGTACTCTCCCATTAGCGTCACTGGAGCAGTGCTGAGAAGTGCTGTACTCTCCCATAAAAGTCACTAGAGCAGTGCTGGGAAGTGCTGGTACTATCAAATTAAAAGCACTGAAGTGGTGCTGGGAAATGCTGTACTCTCCTATTAAAAGCACTAGAGCAGTGCTGAGAAGTGGTAGTACTATCCAATTGAAAGCACTGGAGCAGTACTGAGAAGTGCTGTACTCTCCCATTAAAAGCACTGGAGCAGTGCTGAGAAGTGCTGGTACTCTCCCAATAAAAGCACTGAAGCAGTGCTTGGAAGTGCTGTACGTTCCCATTGAAAGCACTGTAGCAGTGCTGAGAAGTGCTGGTACTCTCCCAGTAAAAGCACTGAAGCAGTGCTTGGAAGTGCTGTACTTTCCCATTAAAAGCACTGGAGCAGTGCTGAGAAGTGCTGGTACTCTCCCATTAAAAGCACTGAAGCAGTGCTTGGAAGTGCTGTACGTTCCCATTGAAAGCACTGTAGCAGTGCTGAGAAGTGCTGGTACTCTCCCAGTAAAAGCACTGAAGCAGTGCTTGGAAGTGCTGTACTTTCCCATTAAAAGCACTGGAGCAGTGCTGAGAAGTGCTGGTACTCTCCCATTAAAAGCACTGAAGCAGTGCTTGGAAGTGCTGTACGTTCCCATTGAAAGCACTGTAGCAGTGCTGAGAAGTGCTGGTACTCTCCCATTAAAAGCACTGGAGCAGTGCTGAGAAGTGCTGGTACTCTCCCATTAAAAGCACTGGAGCAGTGCTGAGAAGTGCTGGTACTCTCCCATTAAAAGCAAGCCATATAAATGTTCAGATTGTGACAAGGCTTTCACTAGAAAGGGGTGGCTGATTCTACATCAGGGATCTCACACTGGTGAGAAACCTTATAAATGTACAGAATGTTGCAAGGGTTTCATGGAAAAGGGACGTTTGTTGTCACATCAGAGGAATCACACTGGTGAGAATCCATATAAATGTTCTGAGTGTAATAAAGCTTTTGCTACAAATAAATCACTGAAACTACACGAGAAAATCCATACTGGAGAGAAGCCATACAAATGCAGTCAATTTGAAAAGGCTTTCAATACAAAAGATGCGCTAATATTACATCAGCGAATCCATACTGGGGAGAAAGCATAAAAATGTTTGCAATGTGACAAAGCTTTCACTGCAGAGAAACACCTGATACTGCACCAGCGTATCCATACTGAAGAGAAACCATACAAATGTTTGCAATGTGACAAAGCTTTCACTGCAGAGAAAAACCTGATACTGCACCAGCGTATCCATACTGAAGAGAAACCATACAAATGTTCGGAATGTGACAAAGCTTTCACTGTGAAAAGATCACTGAAACTGCATGAGGTGAGCCATTCTGGTGAGAAACCATATAAATGTACTGAATGCTTCACATATTTACAGCACAACGCCTGGGAGCTGTCGCCCGCTGCTGATATTCGACTAGAGCTTCTATTCATGCTCTGGGAGGAGCTTATCATTGTATGGGGGACTTCTCCCTGGGCTCCTGTTGTGGCAATGTGTTTGGGCACTACTTCTGACTCTTTAGTGGGCTTGGGAATCCGCTACGTCTGGGGGGAAAGAAAGTGCTGATTTCCCTAGTAGTCAAGGGTCCTTTGCTTCAAGCCCTAATTGTCTGGACTCTGAAAAGAAAGGTAGGACTCTTCGCTGGCTATATTGTGGGGGCGGCCATCTTGGAAGGGTCGAGCTGCAATAAAGCACTTTTAGTCTCCATTCAGTCTATGATGTGAAAGAAAGGTTGGACTATACCCCTGGCCCACCTGGGATGTGGCCTGGTAGGAATCTGCCTGGCTGCACTAAGGTTCTATGTTCCTGCTGGGGTTATCTTATCAACTAGCACAGCAGTGGGGACATGTGGAGACAATCATTTCATTCTCAGCCTATTTGTATGAAATAGCAGTAACAGCTCAGGCCTCAAGGGAAGTCCTCGTTTAGCGTCACAAGCAACCGAGTGGGATACTAGAGGTCCCCTGCCTGATCTTATTATGGCATACGTCTCTCCCCGTGGCAGCTATAACGCAGAAATACTCCTCCTCGGGAGGCAAGCGGACACTGACTCCGGCCTCAAGCTGCTCCATTGCACAACAAACACCCCCTCCCCTCGAGCGAAAGACTAAAATGGGAACCGGCTGTTTCCAACTCCAAGGTCAGAATCCTTGCCTGACCCCAAGATGGCTGCCACAGTGTTCCTTACCACGTCGTGCTACTCCTCTGAGAAAAAAACGGACTTCGACCAGACCTCGATCACATCCCCCATCCGGCCTACCCTTCAGGATACCGAATCTGTGAACCTATCTCTGACCGTTGAGACCTAGCTTTTTGGCTGATGCCCGGTGGAGCTACTTGATAGCTATAGAGGAGATGGGCTGTGGACTACCCCTTCGGCCGTCACCTACCCAGCCGGACATTGGGCAGACCTTACTTCGTCACTCCGTCGTACTCTCCCTCCTACCCCTTTACTCCACCCACTTTCTCCTTTATGCTCCATTTATCCCTCCTCTTTGCTCTCTAATTGTTTTCTCATTGAGACCTAGCCGCTTGACTGATGCCCGGTGGAGCTACCTGATAGCTATAGAGGAGATGGGCTGTGGACTTCCCCCTCGGCCGTCACCTACCCAGCCGGACTTTGGGCAGACTCTCCTTCGTCTCTCCATCCATCCTATCTCCATCCTTTCTCCCTCCTACACCTTTACCCCACCCCCTTTCCCTTCTAAGCTCCATTTATTTCATCTTCCGACGCTCTTGAAATGTTTTCTTGTAACTGATGTAACTTGTAACTGATGTAATTTTGTGGAACCTTATGTAAAGCGCTCTGATACCTCCGGGTCTAGCTAGCGCTATATAAAACTCAAATAAATAAATAAATAAAAGTGCTGAGAAGTGCTAGTACTATCCAATTAAAAGCACTAGAGCAGTGCTGAGTAGACCTGGTACTATCCAATTAAAAGCACTAGAGCAGTGCTGAGGAGTGCTGGAACTATCCCTTCCAAATTAAAGAAAGTGCTGGTACTGAGTACCCAATAGTATCTCCCCACTTTAAGCACTGGATCTTGCTGTCAAGATTTAAGTCTCCCCCTCATGCTGCACCTTGATAGAACATACTTTTCTATACATCTGTCTAGCTTCAATCTTTTCACCTATCTGTCTACCTACCCCACATCTCTCTGATTCTCGTCCTGTACCCCTAGCTCTCTGCCCGTCATTTAGTCTCTTTTTCCACATCTCTAGCCGTCCATAGTGTCTGAAAGTAGTGGGGGGGGGGGCAACATGACTTTCTTTCAGCATCTATAAACACCCAAAATATTCATGCTGGAGTACAGAATTCGAATGATCAATAAAGATGCCTTTAATTTTGGTTTTATCTTGTCACATTTGCGATGCGTTCAAAGACAAAAGTCCAATGTCAGGCTATGTCTTCTGACAAATTGCTGCTTATTCTTTTAAAATGGAGGTTGGTGTTTACTTTTCTTTCTCTGATTGCAATCTTGTAAGATTGCGTAAAGTGAAATATGAAGTATATGAAAATCTTGCCTGGCACACAGAGAGTATGAAATGCTGAAGGATGGATATGTTTTTTAACGCAACAAAATGTAAATACCTGTAAATGAACAGTGCAAATATTTCAGAAAATATCACTAGCTAGGAAAGCACAAATGAGGCACATTTTTGGTAATTCCGAAGTGTGATGGAAACAAAGATTTCAACAAGATTAAAGCAAATCAAGGCACTTTACTCGTTGATGCACAATGATAAATACTTACAGAAATGCTTCACATTATCTACTGTTTGTGCCCTATACAGTCTAGTCAGTAAAGTGGCATGTCTGTGCAAATTTGGTGTCTATTGCAATGGAAAATGTGCCCCCTGTAAATGGCAGTTAAATACCACATCATGCTTTAGTAATCTATTTGTGACAGTGTGCTCCAAAACATACTACAGGTTGTACATAGTACATATCACTCCCATACAACTCTCATGCTGAACGGGCACGGCTCATTTGCTACACTGGTTCTTTGTATAACGCTTGGATTTTTCACAAACTCTGGGGCAGATTTACAAGCCCCTTACGCCACTTTTGCGCCGCCGTTGCATCACTTTTGTGACGCAGCGGCGGCGCAAATCATGCGCCATGCTGCGGGGGATTTACAACGTGACGCATCTAGGGAGATGCATCACGTTGTAAAGCCCTGCGCCACATGAAACCTGCGTCAGGTTTCATGTGGGCGTGCCGGCGCAGGGGGGGGGGCGTTCCTGCGCAAGGAAGCCCCGTAAAAGTGACGCAGTGAAATCTACAAGATTTCACTGAGTCACTTTTACGTCCCTGTTGCATCAAATCCTTACGCCTGCTTCAAGCAGGCGTAAGGAGTGACACAGCATGTTAGGTATAGGGCACCCCTGAGCAGTACTGGAGTTACGTCGCACTTGCGACACGACTCCAGTACTGCGCCACCCTTCCGCCGACAGATGCGTCACGCATCTGTTTATCCTTGCGCCATGATGCGCCGCATTGTAAATGCGGCGCATCTGTGGTGGCGCAAGGGTAAACTTGCGTCACGCATCTTCCCTGGCGCATCCCTGCTGATTTGCAGGGATGCGCCAGGGAACGTAATTCTGCCCCTCTATGACTTCGGTGATGTATCACTGATGGCAGCACCCTCACTCTGAAAATTGTTCCAGCAACACTGGAATACAGGAAGTAAAACCATATCAGCCCCAAGTATTTGCTGTTTTCTATCCTGTCGTCCGTACGAAGGTTTGTTGTCGTTTTCAGCAACAGGTAACAAAAGGCCTGCTTCAGGACCCTTTGGAGAATTGCCTCTTTGGTTTTTGACTTGTTAGAGGAATTTAGTGGCTATGCTTCAGCCAGCGCTTACACCCATAAGTATTTTCATGCATTCACTGCAAACCTGCATGAGAGGTTCATTATGGGTCACGAAGGAATATGCTGATTGTCAAGTATGCTTATGTGCTAACTAGCCATTACAAACTAATGGGGTAACCCACGATAGGCCAAAGGACCTGGGTATAACGTGATACAGAAAATAGAGTGGTCCAAATGGCACTTCTTATTTAACAACAAATGCTGTGGACCCGAAATGTATTGGGTCTGTCTGTTACTACTCAATTTAGACAAATTAATTCTTATACGCGAGAGAAAAGAGTAAATATATATTTTCATATACACCAGAGAGAAAACAAAACACTTTTTTGGGGGGGAAGCAATAACCTTTATCTTTTCTTTTTGAATAATAAATCAATAATTAATATAAATACAAACAACATTACAATCGAAGGTTGCTCTGAAAGGGTACATAGAAGAGTGCTCATGTGGAGAGTGAATAAGAGAAAGAAAATTCTGGAGAGAATAGAGGGATTAATTTATATAATCTTTCACAGGGTCAATACTAATTTGTATATGGCTGGGACCAAACTCATGTGGCATGGTGTGAAGTTCTTCATCAGTAAATCCAAGAGACAAGGTGATGTAGATAGGAAACAAGTTTTATCCACCAAGGAAACTCCTGCCACTAGTGCAGAGAGCAATCAGAACAAACTGCCACTCTGACAATACTTTTAACTATATACATTCTACATGGAATTCTCTGCAGCAGCAGGGAACAAAGTAGAAATAGACAAAGGGTAAAACTGTTCACAGAGATAGAGAAGAAGAGAGGTGCAACATAGAGATTGGGAGATTAAGCATATCACACATCTTCCCCCCATATTTCACCACCCCAAAGGGACACTACTCTTTCTTTACATTTACCAAGCGATTGAGATTCCAAATGCAACCATCTTCTAATTTAGCAGCCCCCCCAAAAAACTTTGGTCACCACAAGTGTTCTGCTGAACTTGGAAATACTGTGAATTATTTCAGGTAATTTGACTTTGACCTGATCGCCAACCTTTACCAGAAACGGCTTCACAGCATGGCAATCATCATACACCATTTTCCTCTCATTTTGAATACGCAACTCTCTCTCTTGTGACCTTTTCAACACTTCATCATTACACATGCCTCCCGTGCAATAGCCTCTCACCCACAGAGTTTCCACCAAGGTGTAAGGTCTACGTTTTTTAAGTAACACAAAAGGACTCACACCAGTGGTGGTATGAGGGGAGAACCGGTAGTCCACAATACGCCTTTTGATAGCTTGGATCCAGTCACCCCCACTGCTCCTAGCAATTTGTATAGTTTCTTTCAATGTTCTATTGAACCTTTCAACCATGCCGTTCGTTTCTGTGTGAAAAAGCACAGATTTTCTGTGAGCCATACCTCTGCTGCGTAGAAATTCACTCTTCTCCCTCGAGGTAAATTGTGCCCCATTATCTGTCAAAATCGATCTGGGGTTCCCTTCTCTGGCAAACAGTTCAGATAGAAACTTTATGACCGCTGCAGTGTTGATCTCACTGGTCACACCAATCTCAGGCCAACGTGAAAGCATGTCAATGGCAACTAATACATACTTGGAATGACTACCCACATTAATGGTTCCGATAATAACCAGAGTAATCTCCTCCCACACATCAGTAGGAAGATCTCT
Organism: Calotriton arnoldi; assembly: GCA_963921515.1. Taxonomy (NCBI): domain Eukaryota; kingdom Metazoa; phylum Chordata; class Amphibia; order Caudata; family Salamandridae; genus Calotriton; species Calotriton arnoldi. The sequence continues at coordinate 24,236 of CAWUFW010026688.1, forward strand.
GAAAATCATAGGGAAAGCTCTGTTATAATTGAAATATTACTGCCATATTGCCTATGCTTTGTTCTGTGCTAAGTTAGCATTCATGACACCATTTTCTTTTTCAGCCGCCATTTTGTATCATGATCAAAACTTGTTGCTGCTTTCGTTTGTAAAACCTGTGCCGATGCATTTGTGTCTCCAAAGTTAGGCCTCGCTGAAAGCATGAGAAAGTTGCTCATTAGCACATACCTTTCCTTCTAGATAGAGGTTCACTCCCACTATTCCAGCTGCGGGTACAGACAGGATGACCTTGCCAGAGAGATAGTGTGTGCCCGGTCTTAGACTCTTAGCTCATCTCTGTATGCCCCCTTTGTTTAAGCTGTCTCCCAGTGGAAAGTTACTGGGTGGGCGTGTTCCTGTCTAGTTGCGGAGTGTATATTTGTTACCTTTATGATTGTGAGAGTGAGTCCCTCGGCAGTCATCTTAGGAGGCTGGTCAAACTGGGCTCCGCTGCAGCGTAATACTAATAAATAACTTGGTTTGTATTCTCCACTGTCTGACCGACTCTTCCTTTGTGTGGAAGGCTGAGAGGTGGTCGCGAGTGACCCGGGTGGCCCTAATCAGGTCACTTCCTTCAATTGGCGCCCGAACAGGGACCCCATCAGGTGACCCATCTTCGCCCACAGACGGGTGTGGAGGACGGGGCCACGTCGGGTCGGATGGGCGGATGGGGATCCCTGATGGGGTCCTGAAAGGTGAAACCCTTGGATCTGACCGTTTGGTCTGAAGAGTCAGCAGTGGAGAATAAATGTGTTCGACCTGTGTGCACCAGGTGAGTTTGCTTTGGTTCTTTGTGAAAATGGCGCCATTTTGAGTAATATTTGGTGTGGTCTGAGGACCACTTTTAGTTGGTATTTGATAGGTCTGCAGACACTTTGCTGAGCAAAATAATGGATTTGGCTTACTTTTGAAAATGCCTGGGGGTCTTTTGGCTGGTTTTTGGTTTTGTGATGTCGACTCTGATTTGTTTTTGGGTGCAGTCTGAGGACTGATTTTTTGGCTCTTCTTTGTTTGATACGGTCTGAGTATCGACCTTTTTAAAGATATTTGCCAATTATTTGTCTGGCAGGAATAGTGACCTTGCCCCCTTTTTAAGATGCCTTGTGTGAGCAAATTGTGTTGTTTGGGGTGCCGTTGCTGTTCTGCTGATGCTCGATTGGAGGAGAGGCAACCTGAGCCTCCAGAAGGCACTCCAAACTTTGACGTGTATGTCAAGCATGGCCTTGGCCCTATTATGTTTAGTACACTATGGCACAAATATACGAGGGACAATGCCGAGTTGCAGTGGTCGCTAACTGGTACCTTTGATGAACAAAAACTGAATTTCCTGCAGGATAAATTGTTCGCAAAACGAAGTCGGCAGTTGATGTTTGATTATCTTCAGGTATCGCAGAAGGAAGCTAAGCAGAGACGAATGAAAGTAGAAAAAGAGGCCCTAAGAGGAAAGATGCAGACAGTGACCCAGAAAGCAGTAGCATACGATAGACAAAAGATAGAGAAGGGAATAGAGTGTGCTGACAGAATGTTTAGGTTGCAATGTGATAAATCCTATGTTGCTCGAGAGGAAGGCAATACATTTGTGGAGGATCTGTTAGACGTCCGACCTCCGCCTCCATATGCTCCGCAGGGAATATATCCTGTTGTCCCGCAGCCCCAGTCTTCTGCCTCTCTTGCCCCTGCCTCTGGTTCTCCTGCTATTGATATGGCTGCCTCGGCTACAGCGCCTCCTGTTTCTTCCTTGGCTTCACCTGTCGCGCTTGCGGTGACTTCTTCCATCTCTCCATCACTTACCCCCTCGACACAACCCCTAACAACTCTGGTGCCTGCCCCTTCGGCAATTGTGTCTTACCCGTATCTCCCTTCCCCGACCTCACTGAGTGTTGGGACACCGGTGCGTGGACTGGGCGAGGGGGGACTGGGCAACTGCAAGGGAACGAATGGGGCGGGTGTTGATTCGATCTGATGTGGGAGATGCAGAGAAAAATATGGTCGCTAATCAGGCGGCCCAGTGGGCTCGGTATCCAATTTATAGTGTGGAGGATGTGTGGAGTGTGTTGAAAGAGTATGAACCGTTTGTACAGCAGCATGCCCTCAAGCATATGTCGGCTACGTTAATAGGGTTATGGGAACAGTGTTTCAACGATGTCGCACCTCAGATTATATATGATATCCGGGACTGAGTGTATGCTGCTAGCATGGCCCCTAATGACGTTTTTAGTAATGTTACAACGCTGAGGTTATCGAGGCAGGTTGCATCAGAAGAGCCCGACAACAGTGTCCCAGTTTCCGATGAGGGAAGTGCATTCTATTTTCCACCCTGAGATACCAGAGCTGTGTGATCAGCATGATGCTGTTGTTAGAGAGAGAGCGGAGGCCCGCTTCCAAGAACAATGGGTTTACACTCCATGGAAAAGGAGTGAGGTTTTGTCTCTTAAGACTCAGTTGCCTGATCCCAGAAAAAATCCGACTGCGTATTATAAAGAATTGACGGAGGCCGCATCGTCGACAGTGATGACGTTGGCAGATATTGAGATGTTTTTTGGTTTGTTGGTACCAGTCGATATCTTGCGGCAGGTGCATACACAGAACCATGTTGTGGAATTGGGTGGCACTTGGGACGAGATCAGAGCATGGGATAAGGAGAGGAAGCCTGGCGAGAAGCCTAAAGCTGAGATACTAGCCCTGCCGGGTGGAATAATTACATACATGCACTCTCTTATTCCACCTAGACAAGTTGATTGGGACAAGTTAACAGCATGTCATCAGAAGAAAGATGAAATTGTATCAGATTTCTTTACCAGGATTGAAGGGCTGTTTCTGGATTTCAGTGGACAGGATTTGTCAGTGGAGGTGTAGTGTAGCTCCTATTTCCCTAATAGGCTCTGCGCATTAGAATAATATATCCTATAGGTTTGACATAGGACTAAGGTCAGTATGTCCCTATCGAGTATATTAAACTTAATTACTTGTGCCAGCTAGCTCAGAGGCCACTAGAAACTCCTTGACAACAAGAAGGGAGTAGTTTCTGGCAGCCGCAAAACATGACCACTTTGTTTCCCTTTAGAATCAGAACGTGTCCCAGAGTCGTGGAAACAATAGATAACTATTTCACTCAGCTCAGTTGTGCATGACTAAGCAGGTCAACGCCGTTTCCTCATCCTGCTTCAACATCCTCCGAATGCTCCGCAGGATCTTCAAGTGGATCCCCACCGAAACAAGAAAAACAGTCACCCAGGCCCTCGTCACCAGCAGGCTGGACTACGGAAACGCCCTCTACGCAGGAATGACGGCTAAGCTCCTGAGACGGCTGCAACGCATCCAGAACGCCTCTGCACGTCTTATCCTCGACATCCCCCGACGCAGCCACATCACACCCCACCTGAGAGACCTGCACTGGCTCCCTGTCAACAAGAGGATAACCTTCAAGCTCCTCACCCACGCACACAAAGCACTCCACAACTCCGGACCAGCCTACCTCAACAGACGACTCAGCTTCTACACCCCCACCCGCCAGCTCTGCTCGACCAGCCTCGCCCTCGCCACAGTCCCCCGCATCCGGAAAACGACCGCCGGCGGCAGATCCTTCTCCCACCTCGCCGCCAAGACCTGGAACACCCTCCCCACCAACCTCCGACAGACCCAAGACCTACTGGCCTTCAGAAGACTCCTCAAGACCTGGCTCTTCGATCAGTAGCAGCACCACCCCCCTCTTCCCCCAGCACCTTGAGACCCTCGCGGGTATGTAGTGCGCTTTATAAGTGACATGATTGATTGATTGATTGATTGATTGCTTAGTTTTCTCCGAGTTACACAGAAAGAACAGACGGGCGTTTCAATAAAAGGATTTATTGAACAGTCTTGTTTCTGGTGTAAGTAAAATGTGCTGTTACGATCACAAGACAGTATGCGAGATAAATAATGTACAGTGTGAGCAGTAGAAATAAATAATACTGCGATAGCATTATCTTTTAGTACATATGCCTTTACATAAATAACACAGACTAAAAATGCGAGTACTCATACGATGCGTTTCTAATTTAGTTCTACCCCAATGTTCCTAACCTAACCTAGGTGTAGGGAGAGGTATGAAGTAGGTGAAGTAGTCCTTACTATGGTATACTAAGAGTATGTTAAGCCTAGTATGCCTAGTATGCCAAGAGTCCCTCTAGGGTCTTGTCAGCTCCATACCTGAAGAATGAGAGAGGTAGGAATCTCTTTGCCAGACTCGAACTCCAACACCCCGCAAGGGAAGTCAGATCACTGGAAGCTGGACTCTCTGCGTGCAGGGATGACAGCAACTTCTCAGTGCGTCAGGCCGGGAAACGGGCTCCTCTGAAGTCGGGGTCTCCTCTAGTTTACAAGGGCTAGGGAAGGTATATTTATACCTGAGAGGTACCTCATAATGTTAGCATTGACGTGAATCGGACAGCGGAAGACGTCATGAATGAACCCCTAAGGAATAATGGTTCATGCATAATATATGAGTCCTTGAAGAAATCAATAGTCCTGGGCTAGGGAAACTCCCGAAGCCTAAGGGTCTGTTCTTCATGAACTCGTTGTGACGTTAGGGTGGACGGATGTCGGAGAGCATGCCTGTATTTGGAGTGCACGGTTTAATGCCTAAATAAGGCCTGGGAATTTATGCCTATATAAGGGCAGGGCGAATTGTGCCTATATAAGGACATGATACTGGAAAGCCCGTTATGGACACCCTAAGAGGAATACAACACCCACTCCACTTTCGTGTGTACGATAATACTAAAATGCTAAACATTTAAAATGCTAAACATTAAATGGAGTACCGCACATTTAAAAATATTTCTTAAAAGCATTAAAAAACATAATATAAAATGTAAAAAGGTACTGTACAATTGAAGCAAATGCTTATCATTGCAGGCATAAAGTTCGAAAATAAATGCAATTGGAATGAAATAAGCAGTAGTATTTACATGTGACAGAAAATGATCGATAAGTTGTTCAGAAATCAAAGTCATTTCATGTCATGAAAATTAATGAACTGTTTTAGACACACAAGATGACTAAGTGTCTGTGGAAGTTCTGTGAAGTCCGTACTATAAGGCTAGTTCTACTTTAAGCAGATTGAAGTGTCATTTTCGTTCGAAAAATGGGAAAAAGTTCAATTTTGGTAGAGTTCCAAGTTTTTGTAGAATGAAGGCCAAATTGTTACTGCATCTCTGGAACACTGTATGCTGAATCAGAGTCAGTTTACGGGTCTGGTGTAAACATGAGATCATCTATTTCTATAGACAAAACATCATCCACTGAAGTTGGTGTCAGTTGGAACACCTCGTGAAGTAGATTAATCGCACAGAGATGTGAAGCATCGCTTTCAGCAGTGGTCGCCGCAGCAATGTTCGCGTCCGTTGTTACCTGTGTGCCTGTAGATCTTTCTCGTACCTCAGCAGCAGCCAGAAGCGTCTGTGAGATCTCAATGAATGCTGACATCAGGATTGGTAGCCTCTGGGGACAACACAGAGCATGGGCCGTTATCGGGTCCAGCAGAGTATCGATATCCGTTGGCGTATCCGATGGATATGTTAGACAGGTGTCCAACACGCACTCTACACCGCATAGCAGGCATCGTAGAACAGGTAAGATGCAATCTTGCCAGATTGGTCTGAATGACAGGAACCACGTGGTATTAAGGTCCCGTAGATGATTTATTCCCAAAAGCTGTACTATTTGCTCACGGCACTTTCGTTCAAGGAGAGCTTTCTCCATTTCGCTCGGAGTGATGTCGGCGAATAGGCTGGCCATAGCGCAATAGCAGGAAGAGAAATAGAATTCCGGCAACACGTGCTAGAATTAATTGGATGCCACCAAACACCGAATGTGCAAAGTTCGGGATGATTCTGAGTATTGCCTGGAAAGGTGCTAACAGACCGGAGCAGATGCTCTTAAATACATGTACAATTCCGGTTGTATCAGACATATTGAAGATACGTCCTATCATTTCTACGAAATGTATAGGGCAGTTTGTACGTATTAAAGTCTGTATCTCAGCCGAAGTCCTTGCTACTTGTAGATCATAGGTTTCTTTGGCTGAGGTCAAAGGCACTGTTTGCTGTAAAAGCATGGCTTTCATTCTGCTCAAAGTATCAAATCTTATAAAAGAGACGTTCAGCGAAGGCCATAGAGGCGACTCCCTGACTGTGTCTATTGGGGCAAACAATACTTGCATACAGCAAGTGACCCTGGAGTTGACCGTTACTAGATATGGGATGCCTGGCAACATGCCACAGCAACTTTGATCATTCAACATGAGGTAACTCCCATTAGAAAGTTGTCCAAACGTTGGATTAATCACAGCAGCTGGTGTACCCTGTTGATGGCAAGACAAATTTGCCACAGAACCATTGCAAGCCTCGTGTAAGGAAATGTCCTGACATATAAGCGAACCGCTTAGTGCACGTTTACAGTTTGTACCGCTCAAAAACACTTCACGATCCCCACTCCAACATCTATATGTATACGGTAAATCCCAAGATGTTTTAATGTATTCCTTACCCAACCTTTCATATTTGCCTGCTTGCATTTGTTTGAGGCAATACTGAAATTGAAAAGTAGTCACAGGTAGTGTGATTTTTAAGCCTGGGCGTAGTTCGCGAAGTAGCGCTACGCGAAGCTACGCAAAGTGCAGTTCGCACTACGCGAACTGCGTTGTGCACTGTTCGCAATGATTGCACAGTGCCGGATGCTTGTCCGCACTGTGCAATCATTGAAAACGGCATCTTGCACAGTGCGAGCTGTCTTTTACTGCCGCTCGAGTAGATTTTTACTTGAGCGGCAGCTTTCTCAACGCGAACTGGTAGTTTCTCATCGCGAGCGGTCGCGAGCATACGCGACCACTCGCAATGAGAAACCTGACCTCCCTGCGTTGAGAATCTCGCCGGGATGTCATTTTGCTTGCTCGCGGTCGCCAACTTGACGTTGAGGACCGCGAGCAAGCAAAAAATGACCGCTGCACTACGCTACGCTACGCTACGCTACGCTACGCGTGTTTGCACTGTGCTACGTGCAATTCGCGTTGTGCGAAGTAGCGCAAACTTCGCAAACTACGCGAGCGTAGGGTAGTGCTTTGCCCAGGGTTAGTGATTTTGCCATGAATAAGCCATTCTGTAGCTGTTTTTTCTGCCACTGTGAATGGTAACTTTTCCAGTTTTTCAATGCTCAGCACTGTATACCTTGCTCCTCTTTGTGCCAGTTCGATCTGTTTATCAGTGAGATTGTATTCTGCAAACAGAGCCGTTGTTTTGATAAAACGCCAAGACACATAGACCGCTCGCAAAGATTGCAGCGTCCAGCTTAATAACACAATAGAACGAAATTGAGACTGGCCTTGTTGTAACATCGCCAAATCTTGTTCT
>CAWUFW010026689.1:0-31659 GCA_963921515.1 Calotriton arnoldi
ACCCTACAGCGCTGACCCCCAAGGTGAAGGTGATGGCAGCCCTACACTTCTTTGCCACCGGTACCTTTCAACACACTGTGGCGTCTGCTGGTGGGACCCTTGACCTTGCCAGGTAGGTCGCTCCCCCGCCACACAGCTCCGCCTGTGGTGTCCCTGCCCGCTGCTGCTGCTGGTAAGCTCGCCCTCTGCTTGTGGCCTCGGTGCCCGTTTTTCCTTCTGTTCCCTCGCTGCCCCCATTTGACTGTGTCCATTTTTCCTTCTGTTCCCCTCGCTGCCCCCATTTGACTGTGTCCATTTTTCCTTCTGTTCCCCTCGCTGCCCCCATTTGACTGTGTCCATTTTTCCTTCTGTTCCCTCGCTGCCCCCATTTGACTGTGTCCATTTTGCCTTCTGTTCCCTCGCTGCCCCATTTGACTGTGTCCATTTTGCCTCTCTGTACCCCTCGCTGCCTCTCTCCACTCCCGCCGCTGCGTCCCTGCGGCCCCGCCCCCTGACTGCCCATTCGCTGCCCCTGCCTCCCGCCTCCCAGCTGCTCCCTCCCTCCCACCTCCCCATATATGGCGGCCGCTGCGCGGTGAGGAGAGCGACCCTTGACCTTGCCAGGTAGGTCGCTCCCCCGCCACACAGCTCCGCCTGTGGTGTCCTGCCCGCTGCTGCTGCTGGTAAGCTTGCCCTCTGCTTGTGGCCTCGGTGCCCGTTTTTCCTTCTGTTCCCCTCGCTGCCCCCATTTGATTGTGTCCATTTTTCCTTCTGTTCCCCTCGCTGCCCCCATTTGACTGTGTCCATTTTTCCTTCTGTTCCCCTCACTGCCCCCATTTGACTGTGTCCATTTTTCCTTCTGTTCCCCTCGCTGCCCCCATTTGACTGTGTCCATTTTTCCTTCTGTTCCCTCGCTGCCTCCATTTGACTGTGTCCATTTTTCCTTCTGTTCCCCTCGCTGCCCCCATTTGACTGTGTCCATTTTTCCTTCTGTTCCCTCGCTGCCCCCATTTCACTGTGTCCATTTTTTCTTCTGTTGCTCCTCGTTGCCTCCATTTCCCTGTGCCCATTTTGCCTTCTGTACCCCTCGCTGCCTCTCTCCACTCCCGCCGCTGCATCCTCGTGCCCCGCCCCCTGACTGCCCATTCGCTGCCCCTGCCTCCCGCCTCCCAGCTGCTCCTCCCTCCCACCTCCCCATATATGGCGGCCGCTGCGCAGCCGTGCCGCTGGCGCGCCGAAGGCGTGCCTAAGGCAAGCCCGTCCGCGCCTGGACCGCGCCCAGCGCCAGAACCCCTGGGCCGTGCGCCCCCCGCACCAGCCTCGAGGACCGACGCCGATACGATGCCACCACACTCCACGCTCTCAACTCCGGACGGACGCACAACTGCTTCAAGGCCGCCCGGAACTGCACCCATGGTCCCTTCACCTGCCGGAACTGCAGCTACACCAGCCTCAGAGCCACCGAAGCGCCCGCCAAGAAGGACCTCAACCACCTCCGATGCATCCTACTGAACACCCGCTCCGGCACGCAAACACGCCGCCGAGCTCTGGGACCTGCTTGACACATCATCACCAGACGTCGCTTCCTGACAGAGACCTGGATGAACGACTCCTCCGCCCCGACATCGCCATAGCCATCCCAGACGGCTATAAGATCACCCGTAGAGACCGCATCAACGCAGTAGGAGGAGGAATCGCCATCGTCCCACAAGAACACCATCAGGGTCTCGACCAGCACCGACGACACTCTCAGCACCGCCGAACACATGCACTTCCAGATCCACACGGACCCCAACACCACCCTTAGAGGCACCCTTGTCTACAGACCCCCTGGGCCCCGACCCCAGTTCAGCGACTCCATCGCCGACTTCATCAGCACGCACGCCCTGACCTCCTACCGACTACATCCTCCTCGGAGACCTGAACTTTCACCTGGAGAACAACAACGACAGCAACTCCACCACCCTGATCGACAACCTCGCCAACCTCGGTCTGAGCCAGCTCGCCACAACACCGACCCATTCCGCCGGCCACACGCTTGACCCCATCTTCTCCTCAAGCTCCCACGTCTCCTTCAGCCACACCACGGAACTCCTCTGGACCGACCACCGCTGCATCCATTTCACCTTCCAGAAACCCACCACACACCACCGCACCCAACAGATCCCACGCCGCTGCTGGAGCAAAGTCACCGAAGACCAACTACGGGCAAACCTCGCTTCTCAGCCCTCCCTCCGACCCATCCAACACCGACGACGCTGCCTGCAACCTCAGACGATGGATGGACGACTGTGCCAACACCCTCGCCCCGCTGAAAAAACTCACCTACAGTGACACCACCAAAAGAGCCAGCTGGTTCACCTCGGAACTCCTAGCTTCCAAGCGTACCTGCCGGAAACTAGAGAAGAAATGGCACAGTGATAAGACACCGGACAGCCACGCAGCCCACAAAGACCGATGCACCAGACCCGCCGCACACCATCGACCACGACCCCCTGCCAGCCTGGTCCAGCGTGAACATCGATGACACCATCAAGACCATGAGCACAATACACTCCGGCTCCCCGTCAGACCCTTTCCCCGCACCACATCTTCAACAGCCAGCAGCTCCATCGCACCCCACCTGTGCAACGTCATCAATCTCTCCTTTGAGACCGCGACCTTCCCAGAGAGCTGGAAACACGCAGAGATCAACGCCCTACTCAAAAACCCAAGGCGGACCCGAGAGACCTCAAGAACTTCCGGCCCATCTCCCTGCTTCCGTTCCCAGCCAAGGTCATCGAGAAGATCGTCAACAAACAGCTAACCCGATACCTCGAAGAAAACAGCATCCTGGACCCATCCCAATCGGGGTTCCGCAGCAACCACAGCACTGAGACTGCCCTCATCGCCGCCACCGACAACATCAGGATCCTGCTGGACAACGGTGAAACCGCAGCCCTCATCCTGCTGGACCTCTCCGCCGCCTTCGACACTGTCTGCCACCGCACTCTACGCGCACGCCTCCACGACGTAGGGATCCGAGACAAGGCCCTGGAATGGGCCACCTCCTTCCTCGCCGGCAGAACCCAGAGAGTCCGCCTCCCACCATTCCGATCCGAAGCCTCCGAGATCATCTGCGGCATACCCCAGGGATCATCCTCAGCCCAACACTGTTCAGCATCTACATGGCCCCGGCTCGCATGCATCGCCAGACAGCACGACCTCAACATAATCTCCTACGCCGACGACACTCAACTGATCCTCTCCCTCACCAAGGACCCCTCGCCGCCAAATCCAACCTCCATGAAGGAATGAAGGCCGTCGCCGATTGGATGAAGATCAGCCGAGTAAAACTGAACACGGACAAAACAGAGGTCCTCATCCTCGGCTCCAACCCCTCAGCCTGGGACGACTCCTGGTGGCCAACGACGCTGGGAGCAGCCCCGACACCCACCGACCACGCACGCAACCTGGGAGTCATCCCCGACTCAACGCTCTCCATGGCCAAGCAAGTCAACGCAGTCTCCTCCTCCTGCTTCAACACCCTCCGCATGCTCTCGCAAGATCTACAGGTGGATCCCGACAGATACAAGAAGAACAGTCACCCAGGCCTCGTCAGTAGCAGACTTGACTATGGGAACGCCCTCACGCGGGAGCCCCGGCCAAGCTCATCAAGCGACTGCAACGCATACAAAACGCCTCCGCGCGCCTGATCCTCGATGTACCACGCCACAGCCACATCACCCCCCACCTGAGGAACCTGCACTGGCTCCCCGTCAACAGGAGAATCTCCTTCAAACTCCTCATCCACACACACAAGGCACTCCACAAGACTGGCCCAGCCTACCTCAACAGACGACTCTCTTCTACGTCCCCAACCGCCAGCTCCGCTCCGCCGACCTCTCCTCGCCACCGTCCCTCGCATTCAAGAACTACCACCGGCGGCAGATCCTTCTCCCACCTCGCCGCCAAGACCTGGAACACCCTTCCACTAAGCCTACGACAGACCCAAGACCTGCTGACCTTCAGGAGGCTACTCAAGACCTGGTTGTTCGACCAGTAGCAGCACCCCCCCCCTTTTTTTCTCCCCAGCGCCTTGAGACCCTCGCGGGTAAGTAGTGCGCTCTACAAATTCTGTGATTGATTGATTGACAGACCATGTTCATCCGTGTGCTACACGATGTTTTGGAGGCAATGTTGAGATACCTGAACCAGTACATCTATTTCCCTAAACGTCAACAACTCACTGACGTCAAGAGTGACTTCTATGCCCTGGGGAGGATGCCACATGTCATTGGCTCCATTGATGGGACACATGTGGCTTTGGTACCACCACAGGCACATGAGCAGGCATACAGGAACAGGAAACATTACCATTCGATCAATGCTCTGGTGGTATGTCTTGCAGATATGAGCATCTCACACGTGTGTGCCCGTTTCCCCGGTTCTGCACACAGATGCCTACGTGATGAGGGAGTAGTCGCATCCCGAGGATGATGTCACAGATGCAGAACCAGCGTGCCTGGCTTGTCGGTGTGTACTGACTTTGTACCATTGTGTGTGTTCTGCAATGTAGTATTCCGCCCTCTTTTCCATCTCAGCTAATGTGCAATTGTCTGTATGTAGGTGACTCCGGATACCCCAACATGCCGTGGTTGCTGACACCCCTCAGGAACCCTGTGACACCAGCCCAGATGCGCTACAATGAGGCACATGGTCGGACCAGGAGAGTGATCGAGCGGACATTTGGTCTCCTGAAGAGCCACTTTCGCTGCCTAGACAAGACAGGAGGGGCCCTCCCATATGCCCCAGCAAAGGTGTGCAAGATTGTCATCGTCTGCTGCATGCTACACAACCTGGCAGTGCGGAAGGAGTTGCCTCTCATCCTGGATGACGATGACCAACATCCGCCACCTGTGGAGGATCCTGGCCTGGGCCACGATGCCAGTGATGATGATGATGATGAGGGTGATGTCCGCACACAGCTCATCACCAACTTCTTCAGCTGAATGTGAGTATCCAGAGATGTCATGTCAATGATGTGAGTTTGCATGATATGTGTTGGTGGTGCTCTGGTGCTGTTTGAGTGTGGCCATGTGCTACTTGACTGGATGCGTGCAGCGATGTGTCCTTACAGGTGGTCTGTACTCCCCAACAGTGTTGACATGCTAACTTGGTTTGTGTGGGTATCTTGTGACATGTATTGGGCATGAGTATTGCAGTTCTGTCCTGTTCCTCAGTGCTTTTGACTGTGTGTCATGTCTGTCCTTCACAGGGTACTTTCAGAGTTGTTTGGTCTAGTCGGATCCCCCGACACCATGATTCAGCTTTCAGGGTGGAAGCAGTCGTTTCCCTACAGGTGATGTGCCACACACCCCTGGACTTTATTTCTTCTACACTTGTTGACTGTGTGGCCACTGCCACGTGGGATTACTCTTGCATTTGTAGTGGAAACAACATGTTGCAAATGTGTAATAAACCTGTGCTTCACTTTGGGATGTGCATTGTCTGTAGTCACACATCTGACTGACATTTGCTTACTGCACCTGTGGGCTAGTTAACACAGACTCTGAATAGGTGTGGTGTCTGTGCATTCCACTGTATTTCCTGGCAACATCAGTGTAGGCGATGAGTCAGATGGCCCTGGTGTCTATGTGTTGTGTAGCCCTAGTGGTGTGTCTCCCTCATATGTGTCACGTCGCCATTACTCACATGACGGTGTTGAACTTGCTGTAGCAGTTAACATGCACAGTGTCATTTAGCAGATCATCATCTCCATGACAGAAACCACGTTGGAATCACAACAGAGGCAAGTATGGTGTATTAGTGAGTTTATTTACATACATGTGTGAGGATAGTGCACAGGATGGTGGGTGCTGTACATTGGGATTGGAATCCAAAGTTCCCAGATGAGTTGGAAGTGTTGGTAGCAGAAATGTCCTGAGTAAAGTCCACAGTCATCTGATACATTGGTCCAACTTAAACTCCCATGTCATGTGGGAGAGTTGGGTTGCATTCGACAGGGTGAACAGTTTGCACACAAAGGAGAATTTCCAGAACAGGTGTTGGGTTCCTGGGGATGTACATGGCCATCGGCCTCTCAGTTTTCCTTCCTCGGACGACCCCTCTTCTTTCGGGGAGGACCCTCACGTGCAGGCTGCTGTGGTGCAGAGGACTCTCCGCCAGAGTCATCCTCCTTCCCTGTGGCAGTTACAGTTGTTGCAGCACCAGATGTTGTGGGCACACAGGGAGGTGTGGCCATGTTGGTGCTAATCTGGCGGAGGCATGTCAATATGTCCCTATGCACCGCTGTCAGTTCTTGCAATGTGTCCCACTTGGACTCCATGCCAGACATGTGTGTCTCCACACGGGACATGTGTGTCTCCACACGGGACATGTGTGAGTCCAAGCGGGCATGATGGGCAGCCTGCTGCTGTTGAATGTCCTTGAGGATCCCCACTACCTGGCTGACCTCTCCGGTGCTATTCTGGTACGCATCAGCAATGCGTACCAGTTGTGGGTCATCATGCAGTCCAGACCCCTCTGCAAACAGCGACCTATGCCTACCATCCCTCCCACCACCCCTGGCCACACATGCGGGACCTGCGGTGGCACGCACAGGTGACCCTAGGCCCCCTTGGGGGTTGGTACTGGGGTTGTTGTCCGTTGCTCCACGGTGGGCTGGGGTCCCTGTGCTGTTGTCATTGGTGGTTCTTGGTCTGTCCGTTGGCAGTTGTTGGAGGAGAGGGTGCAGGGGGTGCAGATGTTGGTCCTGCTGATGCTGCATGATGACTCACACCGGAGGTGCCAGGTAGGTCTTCGCCATCCGAGGAGGGCAGAGGCTGTTCCACACCAGTGAGCTCAGTGTCCCCCGGAGTCTGGGACAGGGACTCCTCATCGTCTGCTGCTGTGTCCCCATCATCACCTGTTTTTGGAAGAGACACACAATGTATGTTATGTTTCTACAGGCATCAATGGTTCAAACACCTGACAGTTGTGACTGTAGCCTCTGGATGCGGGCCTGTACATTGCATTGTCCTAAGTTGTCACAGTCAGAGGTTGATATTGGTGTAGCACATTGTCCTGCCAACCTGAAGCATTTCAATGTGAATGTTGAGGTGTGTGCATGGCCAGCATTGGTGGTATTTGGTGGACATCCGGCCCTCCTTCTCCCCCAGCCCAGTTATCCCACCATGAAGCATGCCACCCTTGCAGTGGTGCAGGTTAACTCCCAGGATGTCAGTAAGTGGTGTCCTGCTGTTGGTTGGTGCCCAGCTCCCAGCAGGGCCTTGTGCTCCCCACAACAGAGCACCATTGTCAGACATCTTTGAAGTGGCTTTTCACTCCTGTGAGGTGTGCATGCTTCAGTGTGAGCTTGCTGGGCCATGTGGGTGGGGATGTTGAGCTGTGACTACCACTCCCATCATGCTATTGCCTACACCCCCTTCCCAGCATGCCCATACTTCCTTCCTTTGAGCGGACTTCACTGTGTGTGAGTGTGACAGCAATGGCAAGATGGCTGACAGTGTGTGTCCTGTTGTTTGTTGGTGCACAGTTCCCAGCAGGGCTTGTGCTCCCCACAGCAGTACCCAGTGTCAGCCATCTTGTCAGTTGTTTTCCACTCCCTGTGATGTGAGCATGGTTCAGAGTGGTGTTGATGGGCCAATTGTGAGGGTGACCAATATCTGTGACTACCACTCCCATCATGCTATTGCCTACACCCCCTTCCCAGCATGCCCATACTTCCTTCCTTTGACTCAGCTTCCTGTGGGGTAGTGTGCCTGTGCTGACAGGATGGCTGACAGTGTTGTCCTGGCGTTTGTTTGGCTACAAGTCCCATAAGTGTTCCTGTGCTTCACACAGCATAACCCAGTGTGGTTGTTCTTTGTGGGATATTTAATTAGGAGTGTGAGGCATTGCATTCTCCCAGGTGAGTTGTGTGGAGTTTGTGTTAAGAGTGTGTGTGAGAAAAGCTGCTGGTGACTATGGTCAGAGCTGTCAGTCCTCCTTCCCACCCGCCAGATATCCCACCATGGAACGTGCTTCCATTGCAGGGAGTGCAAGTTGGCTTTCAGGATGTCAGGCAGTGGTGTCCTGCTGTTGGTTGGTGCACAGTTCCCAGCAAGGCCTTGTGCTCCCACAGCAGTACCCAGTGTCAGCCATCTTGTCAGTTGTTTTCCACTCCCTGTGATGTGAGCATGGTTCAGAGTGGTGTTGATGGGCCAATTGTGAGGGTGACCAATATCTGTGACTACCACTCCCATCATGCTATTGCCTACACCCCCTTCCCAGCATGCCCATACTTCCTTCCTTTTGAGTGGACTTCACTGTGTGTGAGTGTGACAGCAATGGCAAGATGGCTGACAGTGTGGTCCTGTTGTTTGTTGGTGCAGAGTTCCCAGCAGGGCCTTGTGCTCCCCACAGCTGAGGCCAGTGTCAGACATCTTTGAAGTGGCTTTTCACTCCCTGTGAGGTGTGCATGCTTCAGTGTGAGCTTGCTGGGCCATGTGGGTGGGGATGTTGAGCTGTACTACCACTCCCATCATGCTATTGCCTACACCCCCTTCCCAGCATGCCCATACTTCCTTCCTTTTGACTCTGCTTCCCTGTGGGGTAGTGTGCCTGTGCTGACAGGATGGCTGACAGTGTTGTCCTGGCGTTTGTTTGGCTACAAGTCCCAAAAGTGTCCCTGTGCTTCACACAGCATAACCCAGTGTGGTTGTTCTTTGTGGGATATTTAATTAGAGTGTGAGGCATTGCATTCTCCCAGGTGAGTTGTGTGGAGTTTGTGTTAAGAGTGTGTGTGAGAAAAGCTGCTGGTGACTATGGTCAGAGCTGGTCCTCCTTCCCACCCAGCCAGATATCCCACCATGGAACGTGCTTCCATTGCAGGGAGTGCAAGTTGGCTTTCAGGATGTCAGTCAGTGGTGTCCTGCTGTTGGTTGGTGCACAGTTCCCAGCAGGGCCTTGTGCTCCCCACAGCAGAGCACCATTGTCAGACATCTTGTCAAGTGGCTTTTCACTCCCTGTGAGGTGTGCATGCTTCAGTGTGATGCTTGATGGGCCAATGTGGTGAGGGTGATCGTTGAGCTGTGACTACCACTCCCATCATGCTATTGCCTACACCCCCTTCCCAGCATGCCCACACTTCCTTCCTTTTGAGTGGACTTCACTGTGTGGTGAGTGTGACAGCAATGGCAAGATGGCTGACAGTGTGGTCCTGTTGGTTTGATTGGTGCACAGTTCCCAGCAGGTGCTTGTTGCTTCCACAGCATGTACCCAGTGTCAGCCATCTTGTCAGTTGTTTTCCACTCCCTGTGATGTGAGCATGGTTCAGAGTGGTGTTGATGGGATCTGACTAACATACACATCTTGGGATGATTATCTTTTGGTTGCTGTGGATTTGCTAAGGGTGCATGGTTTGACTATCCCCTTGACAGTGATGTGTGTGTATTGTCACACAATATTGTGTATATTTGTTGTGTACTCACCAGGCTCTGGGATGTTTGATAGTCCATATACGCTCACTGGTGGTAGGATGGCCCGCACCTTCTCCTCCCAGGGCCTGAGGTATAGTGGTTTGGCAGGAGGGCCACTGCCGGTGCGCTGACTCAAGACGTAATCCTTCTTTAGTAGGTCCTTGACCCTCCTGCGCTCATCATACCACCTGTTCTGGATCTCTTCCTTTGTGCGCAAACATGGTGATTGTGCGTTCACCCTGTCGACAATCCTCTCCCACATCTTGGTTTTCTGCGACATGGGGGTCTGTTGGACCAATGTACCAAACAACTGTGGCTCTACCCTGAGGATCTCATCTACCAGGACTTCCAATTCACTGTCTAGGAACTTTGGATTCTTCTTTGGGGGCATGGTGATGGGTGGTGGTGGGGATTGATGTGTGTGTGTGTGCAAGTGAGGGTGGGTGAGTGTAGGTTTTGCTGGGTGTATGTGAGGGTGCTATTTGTGAGGTGCTAATGGTGTGTGGCTTGTGTGATGGATGAGCTGTGAGTGTGTCTGTGGTTGCTGTCTGATGGTGTTCTGTGCTGGCAGGTCAGTTGAATTTGAAAAGGATCATGGTAGGGATTTGTGGCCTTTATATGGGTGGAGTTGGGGGTGTGTCTTTGTTCCATGTTTTTTTCCCCCAGTATTTATTGGCTTTGTCATTGCTTGTTTGGCCCTTTTTTTTGTATTTTTTCCTTTGTATTTTTTGGGCATGTAGGAGACGTTCTTCTGACCGAGTAGGACGCTGCAGTTGTCTCGTGCGAGCTTCTGCGAGTCGTTCAGGCTGTGTTTCTGCTAAGATTCATGTGCGGCGTATGCGTCGGTCGTGGAGTATTGAGTTGCTTCGGCTGGGTTTTGTATGCGTGTCGGTCGTACGGCTTGGGCTCCGTGCGACTCGGTCTGGTTTTACACGCATTGCATCGTACTGCGCGGGTCGGAGTACGCGGGTACGTTTCTGTCGGGTTCATTCCTGGTGCGTGTCGGTCGGTTCGATTCGCGTAGTTTCCCGGCCGGATAGCTGGTTTCCGTGCGGTTCGGTCATTCGGCTTGTGTTCCGTACGAGTCGGTCGTGATTCACATGCATTTCATCATACTACGCAGGTCGGGCAGCGCCGGTACGTGTCGGTCGGACTATATTCCCGTACCGAGTCGGTCGGTATGTTTTCGGAATCGGCCCCTAAGTCTTGAGAGCGGTGAATGGCTGATGGTGCTGGTCTGCGTACTAGGCATCAGAGAAGGGCCAGCATGATCACCTTGGGCCACCCCTACCGAAGGGCCAGACTGTGGTGCCACCATTCCCAGAGACAGACGCCTCTCAGTTAGCTTGATCTCGTTAGCAACAATGCTGACTGCCCTTTCTAACATACTGTCTATGCTAGTCGAGGGTCGAGAGGTTGATATACAAGTGCGTTTCCCCATGGTGTATATATCTCAGCACTTAATGCTATTAATTAAATGTAGCTCACCTCCACAAACTTGGTGGATGACACCTGGAGGAGGGGTGGCCCAGCCCAGCCTCATCCGGCCTCTGACGGGTGCAGACGGGCCCGCCCGCGCGCGTCCCGCGCTGCGGGTGCCCTGGCCGCAATTTGAGGGCCTCCTGGCGCTCTCTGTGACAGTGGCGGCAAGCGCGCCACTAAAGCTGCTTGGAACTGTAGTCTGTCCCCCTCGCGGGACCGATGCCTCAAAGAAACCGGAGCAGCAGGCGGTCGTAGTTGTGGCAGGTTGCAGGCACAGAGGTGAAATAAAAGAACTCATATTACACATGTTACCTGCATTGTATGTTTTATATTACATCTGTATTTTGGAATGGTCAGCTTTAAAACACTGTTTTATTCAAAGTGCAGCTATCAACTGGCACTAATTGAAGCTAGGATCTTTTGGTTTTGTTTACTTTTCATTCATAAACTGTTGATGAAACAACAGAAAATGTTGCAGGACAGTGGATGTATGCAGGCCCGTGGACACAGTATTTACCACATAATTATGGATTGACAACAGTTGCTACATACCTTGTTGCATAATTCAAACAATTTGCAGACTTCACATGGAATGTTGTTTCTAGCTCAAAAGCATGAATGTAATAGTGTCAGCACAATTGCTGTAAAATATGCTTTGTGTCTGAATAATCTAGATAAACTTGCTGCATAATTTTTTCCTCTATGCCGCATAAGGTATTTAGACAAAATATTGAGTTGGACATGTCGACCTACACAAATATCGAGTTGTAAATATCGTGGCACAGAAATATCGACAGCAGGAATATTGTGGTCAAGAATTTAGAATTTAAGGTAAGAAATATCTTTAAAAAAATATAGAAGTCATTAATATAGTTGTTTAAAATATCAATTTTTTAATTAGTGTTATGTATTTTAGTATATATTTTAAATGTATGTGATGTATTTTTTTGTATAAGTATTGTTTATGTTTTTTAATATATGTGTTACATTTTTAGTAGTTATCAATTTTATTTTAATTGAATTTAGCATTTTTTTTGTTCTGTAGTGGTTTGTGGATTTATAGGGGAATAGGGTGGTAAGTAATTTAATTATAATAAATAAATGATTATTTTTTATTTATTAATATTTATTTAATTGAGATTTTACAGTGTTAATTGTGTTTTTACTTTTTTGTAAATTTTATGGGTGGGTTGTGGGATTTATAGGGGTAGAAGGTGGGAAGTAATTTATTTTTAATTATTATTAATTGGTTGTTAATTAATTAATTGGTAATTAATTATGGTAATTGTGTAATATGTTTAGGTGTGGGATGTGGGCTTTACTAGGGTAAAGGGTGAGAAGTAATTTATTTTTAATTAAGTAATAATTCATTAATAATTAATAATTAATAATTGATAATTAATTTTGTTAATTGTTTAATTATATTTTTTTAGGGTTTGGGCTTTGGGTTTATAAAGGAAAAAGGTGGGAAGTTATTTATTTTTAATTATTTAATAATTAGCTGTTAATTAATATTAATTAATTAATTGATCATTAAATATGGAAATTGTGTAATTAATTTTAGGTGCGGGTTGTTGAGATTATAGGGTAAAATGTGGGAAGTAATTTGTTTTTAATTAATTAGTAATTAGTTGATAATTAATATTAATTAATTAATTGATAATTAATTATGGTAATTATTTTATTTTTTGAGTGGGTTTTGGTTTTATAGGGGTGAAGGGTGGGGAGTAAATTAATTTTACTTACTTTATAATTAGTTGTTAAATACTATTATTTTTTAATTGAAAAACAATTTTAATTGTGTAATTAATTTTTTCACAGTTTAATTTTATGTGTGGGTTTTGGGGATTATGGGGTAAAAGGTGGGGAATTAATTAATTTTTATGTGTTTTAATTTGTTTTTTAATTAATAATATTTTTTAATTGATAATTAATTATGTTAATTATGGAAGTACATTTAAAAAACAAATGTAGATGTGGGTTGTGAATTGTGTGGTGTTATAGGGTAGGAAGTAAATAAACTAAATTTATGTAATAATTAATGTTTTTGTTCATAAATAATTTCTAAATAAAAATATTTATTTGTTTGAAAATATTTTTTTTCTTTTATTTAATATAATATTTGTAGGTATTTGTGATATGTATTTAACATTATAACATGTTTTTATTATTATTTTAATTTTTAATATTAAATATATTAGGGGCCCATTACGATACCCGGCGTAAATAAATCCGCCAGGCATGGAAGCGGCAAAAATCCGCCCGCACACACCGCCTGAACACCGACCACGCCATTACGATTACACAAACCGAAAACCGCCATCGGCGGAAAAATCACACAAAATACCGCCCGCCATCGTCCGAGTCGGAGTCAAACCGCCCGCCACGGACGGAAACACGCACAACAACACAAAACCGCCCGCCCTCACGGCCGACACACCGCACGTGAAATTACGATCGCACCGCCATGAGCGCGGAAAAACCACAAATATACCGCCCGCCAGCGCAAACAACGCCGATGAGAATCGACACGGCAGAAGCCATGGCGCCAACGTACCTGCACAGAAACCATCCGCACACAAAACCAATAGCACACAACATGGCCAACAAGTCCACACAGCAAGGCACGCACAAATACACAAGCACAGTACACATCCCGAAAACACCCCCGGACAAACAAAAAATACAAAGGCCAGAACCCCAGACACAACACACCTGAAAACAACAGACCATGAGGACACACCCACATAGGTGAGTACAAAAGCAGCACTCCCACAGACCACAACCCCTTGCTACATTGCAAACCAGAGAGGAGAGGAGAGGACACAGTGACACAGCAAGGACAGCAGCACACCACAGAAACGCACACATCACTACCACCACCACCACCACCACCACCACCAAACACCACCACCACCACCACCACCACCACCACCACCAAACCCCGGCACCACAAACCCCCTGCACATTACACAACACACACCGCACCAGCACCACAAACACCATGGCACCACAAAGAATGCCCAAGTTCACGCCCATGGAGCTGACGGTCATGGTCGACTGAGATCATCAAGGTGTACCCACAAATCTATGGGAACATGGTCCAGCACACACCACTAGCCACCAGAAACAGAATGTGGAACCGGATCGTAGACCAGGTCAATGCAGTCGGGACCCTGCCCAGGAACAGAGTCGAAATTAACAAACGTTGGAATGACGTAAAGAGCCTGGTCAAGAAGAAGGAGGGCAAAAACAGAGAGCTGGCTGCCGTCACTGGCGGAGGGAATCCCGCGCTCTTTAAGACCTTCAAAGCGTGGGAGGAGAAGGTGCGAGTCGTAATCCATCCGGAGATCCTCGCCGGATTAGCAGGGGAGTGGAGGCTGGTAAGTACAAACTAATGTATACCAGCACACCGCTATGTACTCACATGCACTACCACCATGCCACAGCTCCCAGGGACAAACACCCCCATGTCCAGCACACAATACACAACACATCACACACACATGCAACAGACACTACCACACACAGCCCAAACCGAACAACTGTAAGATGCGTGGGGACATGTGTACACTAAGCCAGCCACGTAACCACCAACAGGTCCCCAAATATGCCAGAAGCGCCACAACGAGCACCCACCACACCCATGTGTCCGCCACAGCTGCACTAACCGAAAAGTAACAGGTAAGTGGCAGGAACACAAAGTGCAGTGGGTGGGACGGTGGACAGCCCAAGTACAACACACACCAGGCCCCAGTCCCACAGCACAGCAAGGAGGAGCATCCCCACACCCCACAGCCACGTGTCAGCCACCGCAGTGCACAACGACAGCCGAAAGGCAGACATCACGGTCCACAGCAATCGGTGTCAGTGGGTGTCCAGCCACCCCCACGACCCACAACACCCCCCACCCCCACAGACCTGCAACATGGAGCACCCCCGCTTAGAGCCATGTGGCATCCAGTACAGTGCACGCACGAACAACTTGCAGGTGGGAAACTGGACAGGGCTGGATTACTGGAGGCATGAGGACCATAACACGACCAACACATGGGACATGTCACGTAGCAGACGAACACGCAGCACCGCCCACCGTCACGAACAAGTGAACAATGTGCACACGGACATGAACAACAGACTCACACCCCACATGACCCATCACAGACATAGCAACACCCAAGGAGCCACGTCTGCATGCACAAGCCACACTGAATATAGTCCCACACGGCAGCCACTGTGCAACTCATCACACACAACCGAAACACCATTGAAGTCCTGTCCATGTAGCCCCTACTGCCTGTCAACCACACACCCCACAACTACGCCTATGTAAGACAAACAACACTAGACGCAACAGAGCGGAACAACAGAAATGCACACGAACACCACTGAACCCATCCAACTCACAGACACACCATGCACATACAACATACCATCCATCCCATCCGTCAGCCCCAGTCTCATGAAAGGCATGTCATCCGCACAGCTGCCACACATACAGCAGTCACGCTAAGACACATGCCCATGACCAACCATGTGCCAGAAGTCAATTAAGCGCACGACACACTGTGAGCAACAACACACAACATGGGCCACACCCCCCGAGCACTGCAGTGATGCACATGGCACAGGGCAGCACGCACACCAAGGAGATGGGACAACTGCAATACGTTGGCTGGCACACAACTATCACTCACTCATAACGATGCGTCCAATGCCATGTCCAGTAATCACAACAGACAGCAAATATGCAGGCCATGTCAAGCATGCACACACCTCAAACCATGCACTGTCATGCTGCCACAACACATGTCACGTTCGGCACCCATGGCTCACAGCATGTACCCCAAAAGCATATTCCCTCCCAAATGCGAATCTGGGGCATGGCCCCCATGTTGCCATATGCGTTCCTAAGCGTTCCATTTGAACCCCAAAAGCATATCCCCTCCCAAATGCGAATCTGGGGCATGGCCCCCATGTTGCCATATGCGTTCCTAAGCGTTCCATTTGAACCCCAAAAGCATATCCCCTCCCAAATGCGAATCTGGGGCATGGCCCCCATGTTGCCATATGCGTTCCTAAGCGTTCCATATGAACCCCAAAAGCAAAGTACAAACCAGACCCAGGATGGGCCAGGAGCCCGCATACACCAGAGTCACAATGAGTAGGGGCACAGCAACACACCCATCGGCATGGCCAATCCGTCCCATGCCACATGTGCACAGCACACAGTCCCATTGCCTAGCACACACAACTACAGATGCCACAGCCACACACTCGCCTCCGGGAAACCCATGTACGAGATTGCACGAACTGCCAATGTCAGACGACAAATACATACTTCGCCAGGTGCAACACAATAACAAATCTCATTCTCTCCACAGGTGACGAACTGCCGGATGCTGGGGATGGAGACAGCAGCCAGCACAGCCAGCCCACAAGCCCCCAACGAGGACACACGGATCTGGAGGATCTGTCCTCCTCTTCGGACACGGACCACCAAGCAGGCCCATCTGGTGTGGCAGGGCCCAGCCGCTCCCCAGGACCCCTCCTACCCACCAACCCATCATCCAGGGATGCTGAACAGTCCCAGCCCCCTGCTGCCACTGTCGTTGCGGCCACACCCACGGTCATTGCGGCCACTACCACTGCCGCAACCGCCACCATCGCCGCACCGACCACCACCGCCCACCACCACCACCACGTCTTCGCTGGCACCAGCCCCAGCGCAGGTGGTGGCCCGGCCGACTGGATCCACCCTGGGAGCCACAGCGAGGACCGTGGTGTGCAATGTGGCTAGTGGGCAGGCCGGTGGCAGCAGGACTGGTAGGAGGAGCAGGGTCAGGGAAACGCCAGCCTCCCTGGGAGCCATGCCCTGCCTCAAATGGCCAGAGTCCTTGGGGCCTATGAGGAGGCCCAAGAACAATGGGTCAGGTCTGCTACAGACACGCGGGAGGTGCTGGGGGTGCTGAGGTCCATGGACGCCCATATGGGCCAATTCGTGTCCCGTATGGACCAACTCGTGGACCTCATGGGCCAGCTGGTGGTGGCGGTGGGGTCACAGGCAAGGCCAGCAACACCACCTCCGCCACCACCTGCTAGGGCGCAGGGTCGGGCAGCAGTGTCCACTTCCCCTGCGTCCACAGCCAGTGAGCACACCTCACCCACCACCAGCAGGTCGCCACCACACACCCCCTCCCAAACGTGGAAGGGGCCGTCCGAAGAGGAAACAGATCTCCCGGGAGGACTTCGCACGCTCCAGTCGCAAGTGAGGCAGCCAGCCAGCCTTCCGCCAGCCTTCCTTGACCAGCCACTGCATTGACTTGCTCTACGATCCCACTCCACACAGCCAGCTGGATGGCATGTGTGTGTTGGACTATGGACATAGAACCAGTGGGTACACCCTGAGCTTCACGCAGCCATGACCGACAGCTCATTGTCACTGCACGCACCACTTTTGTCATCACCTTACACACAATCACATGTCACAGTTTGGAATAAATGCACCTTTTTCACTAACTGCTGTTTGTGCCCTGTGTTTTATTTGTACGGAATACAACGGCCACCTTGGGCGGAAAGGCACCTGATGCGTGGCATGGCAATGGAATCCGGAGGGCCTGTAGGGACCTAGGGGTGGGAGACAGAACAGGAGCACATTCAATGAGTGTGTCACACACCCATCACACAGTACATGTCAACAACTACAAGCAATGTACACACATCGCACAGAGCAATAGGGCACAATGCCACAGTCACCAACAGTGGCATACTACCCTGGCCATGGAGCGTTGACACACTGCACGCAGTGAACATACGGCCACCCTGACACAGCACACACACACCTGCACAGATACAGACACATCATCCGTCGTACATGGACACTCACCGTCAAGTGAAGTAGCGGGCGATGAGCTGCTGGCGCACATTCCCAGCTTCCTCCTCTCCGCTGTCCACCTCACTCGAGCTGTCCTGGTCTGCGGGCTGGGGCCCTGGTTGATCTCCGTCATCCACAATGAGGGGGATCTGCTTCCGAATGGCCAGATTGTGCAGCATGCAGCACGCCACCACTATCTGGCACACCTTCTGTGGGGAGTACGCCAGTGCACCCCGGTGCGGTCCAGGCACCTGAACCTGGACTTGAGGAGGCCAAAGGTACGCTCGACCACACGTCTGGTCCTCCCATGTGCCTCATTGTATCGATCGTCTGCTGGGGTGCGAGGATTCCTCAATGGACTGAGCAGCCATGCCCCATTCGGATACGCAGAGTCACCTGGGTGTGAGGGACACAGAGAACCGTTGCTATTCCAACTGGACAGGGGACAGCATCGCACAACCAGCACGCTACACCACTCCACATACTCACCGACAATACAGCCACGATCCTGTTGCATATTGGCCATCAGTCGTGGCAAGATGCTGTTGCGCATTATGTGTGCGTCATGTGCCGAGCCTGGAAACTTGGCACACACGTGGGTGATCACCATGTCCGCAAGGCACACCACTTGCACATTCAGGGAGTGCGTGTGCTTCCTGTTGCGGTACAGGTGCTCAGTGGCCTGTGGTGGAACAAGGCCAACATGTGTGCAGTCAATGGCTCCCACAACGTGTGGGATTCTGCCAAGGGCATAGAATGCACCCTTCACTGCCGCCAATTCACGAGCCCTGGGGAATCTGATGTACCTGTTTCGGTACAGCATCATGGCTGCCAGTACATCCCTCAGCACCTTGCTGAACATGGGCTGGGACATCCCTCCTCCACTGCCCACTGTGTGCTGGAATGACCCAGTGGCGAAGAAATGCATGGCGGCCATCACCTTAGCCGTGGGGGTGACAGCAGTCGGATACACCCTGCGGGGACGGAGATGGGGCTCTAACATGGCACACAGTCGATGCAGGGTTGGCCTGTCCAGCCGAAACTTCCTGATAACCTCTGTATCGCTCCATGTCCGCCAGCAATTGGTATGGGCGGTCAATGTTCGGTCTCCGCCTGGGTTAAATGGCAGAGGACACATGTCAAAGCAACACAGCACATAGCAATTTCGCATACACATCACTGACATGACTGAGCAAGCACATGAGCCACAGCCCAGCTGTCAAGCTGGGACGGCACGGCCACAATACACTTACACAGGTCTCCCAACAATGGCAATGGCAAGTGAGACATACCACTGCCATGTGCATGCACATGGGGATCTAGGCCCCAATGACTTGCGGGGCGTGCTGATGGGGACTGACTGCATATTCGTCAAGCGGCAACGCCACGGCAACATGAGTGTCTGCTGAGCATGGAACTGCTTCCGAGGCTGGATGAGTATGGCACACGACGACGACGATGTGGGCACGGGCTGAGCGGCCAATACAAGTGGGACCTGTGGCACGAGGGGATATGAGACAGTAGTAGGTGTCAGCACTGCACCCTATGTACAGCACTGTACGGATCACAGCTCCCGAAACATTGACTGGTGTCCACATTGACAGCCCCATGCCAAGACGGCTGTGTGCTTGCAGTCACACGTCACAGGTGAGAGGTTACATTGCACGTGCCAGGTGGCAGACGTACATAGTGGGAGCTGGCATGTGTGTGCATGTGTCTCCTGTTCAGGATCCACCAGATGGGCGCTGACTCTGTACTGACCATTGGACACAGCATGTTCCGTGGAAGGCTTGTGTGTGTGGGATGGTGGCACTGGATGTGCCTCCGTTGGGTGGGGGGCCATGCACAGGGCGGGTACGTCGATGATTGCGCATTGTTGGTCACGGTGGGTGCACCAACTAAGATGTGTTGCCCTGTGTTCAATTCCTATGTCCGCATGATGATGGACTGTGGATGTGGGCAGACTACACATTGGTCGATGTGCTGTCTATATGCATGTGCCTTCACACCAGGCACAGCTGCCCCTGCACATGTGACCCCTGCTGGACTCGCTGCTGGGTCTGTGGAGCTGATGCACCTTCTGCGCGTGGGGCGGACAGCTCTCCTCACTTCCCTCATTGCGCATGTCATGACTTTGCCGCAGGTGACATGGATCATGGAGGGCCCACATGTACGCGTGGGTAGGCTACACATGATTGTTCACTGGTCGCCACCCCAGTCAGTGTTTCGAATGGGAAGGTTGTCGTGCTGGTGGTATATTCGATGTGGCGGATGGGCGGGCCTAGGTGCGGGCTTACATTCCGGACATGGGGGTAGTTGGATTGGCGACTAGTTGCAGTACACACGGGACACGTCTCTTCCTTTCCACATCTGGGTCATCCCTTGTACTCACTGACAGTGATACAGTCATCTTCGCCCCAGCCCTCATGTCCTCCCCTCGCTCCCCCAATATGCATGCTCACCTGCGAGGCTAGCGCTTGCACAGGCAGCCCCAAGCTCGCACCAGAGAGGGCAAGGAGTGTATGTGTGGGTCCAGTTGCACGAGTGGGCTGTCTCAGGGTATGATGTGTGGCGGGACGCCGTCCACCTGCGTGGTGCCCCAAATGGAGACCCGGCCTGCATGGACTATGCATCACAGTCTTCGCCTTCCGGATCCGCCACCTGCGACACCCAGTGGCTGTGGCTGCCCTTGCGGCCAGGCCGCGTCCGTCTGTGGCTGATGGCCCACACATTCACTCTTTGGCCTCTCTGGGGAGGGCTCGGGGGTGGTGGCGCACGCGCTTGCACTTAGTCGCAATGGCATGTGGCGTGGTTGGTATGATGGGCAATGGATGGGATGGTGCGAGCCACCTCCCGTGACGTCAGTGCTGCTCGTGCTGTGGTGCGTCCCCCTACACTTCCATCTGACTTGTGCCATGCTAGACGTTGAGGTTCTATTGCCTGCGTGATATGACCAGGAGGAGCGCGAGGAGACCTCTCACACACCATGCTCCACTGCCATCCCGTGCCCTGTATCGCCTGTGCGGATTGACTATGTTGGGGTTACACCTGGTCGACTGGGGCTGTGTGTGCCTTGTCAAGGGGCATGGCGGGCGCACAACAGGATCCAGCTTGTCCACAGAGGGTGGGCTGAGGTGCGCCTGGTACCGCTTTGTACGTGTGCCCGGCTGCTGTGCACACACGTGTTCACTCCCCCCGACAGGTGTCCTCTCACAATGCCCAGGGAAGCGGTGGTGTACTGTTCATGAGCCCTCCCAACACGGCGTGCTCCAACTTGGCATGTGCGCATCTACCCGTCGCACCCACCCACCTGAGCACTGCGTCCATACGACTTCACACGACACATGTGTGTCTTCCACAGTAGTGCTACTCATTTGCGTTGACATCCAATACCAGTGGACTACATGGTCATGTCACGACTGCCGTGTACTTCACATACTCTCATCCTCTCTCATTCGTACTTGTGAAATGAGTCAGCGGAGACAGTTTTGGTTTCAAACATTATATTGAGTCTTCTGTCCTCTGTGATGCAGTATAGTGGACACTACTGGCAGCGGAATACATGTTGAGGATATACTGAGCATGATTGCAAATGGGATAGGGTGTGGGGTTACATGTGATTGGCTGTTGCATGTGGGATGTGGGCTTCAGAGTGACATCTGCTTGGCCAAGGCTGTGCTAATGTACATTTACGTATAGCTGCGGAGCTGCGGACTTTGACACAGACGGTATACATGTAGCCTACCAGACCGCTTGGCATCATGGGCACAGTCCATCTCAGTTCCATGTGACAGGTTTGCTGCGGTTGTTCCTCATGCACGCGTGCATGTGAGATGACATCAGGGCATGTGCTTGCGTGCATGCAGCGGCGTGCCACTTGTTGTTGCACTGTGGTGGTTACTGGACATGTCACGGTCACTGGGGTCGTGTTGTTGTTGTATGCACTTGTCGTCCATGCAAAGGTCCTGGTATGGGATTCCCGGGGCGGGGGTGGGAGGGGTGCAGCACCCACAGACTCCAGGCGACCTATTCATGTCCACTGAGCGGTGTGTGTGTCCATGGGCGCTGGATCCATGTCGTGTCCTGGTTGTTCGTGCAGTTCCGTCCATGTGGGTGCGATACACAGAGCCCATGCCACTGCCTCCCACGATGCATGCGGTGTTCCTGGATGTGATGGGGAACAGTGTGCATGTCCCGGTCATATCCGATGTCATGGCGATGTCGTTGATGGTGTGGTTACAGTTGCCGGTCGTTTGGTATGGCTGTTGTGGTGGTGACTGGCCAGTCCGTGCGGAAGCTGAGCATGGGTGCGGGGTTGGACATCATAGGTCACTCGGGGAACCTGCGTTGTGGTCCGACGAATTGACAGGTTGTCAGGTATGCGATGCCGTCCAGCAGGGCTTCCATGTCATTGGTGGTGTACATGTTTGCCAGCCAATGTAGCGGATGGTGGCTGTCAAGGTGTTGTTCGTAAGTTGTCCCTTGGAGGACCATGATGGGGCATGCTGGGTGACATTCGATGTAGCTGTTCTCGATGATCCGTCGTGTGGAGGCACAGTGGTCCCATTTCAGTGCGGGTGCGATGTTGGCCACATACGCCATGCCCCCATAGGCAGAGCAGGCCCTGTCGTGTGCGTCCAGAGGGAGGAGTAGTGGTAGCAGGTCCGCCTTCAGACATGCCGGGTTGGAGAGGCATATCTCGACGGGATGCTGGTATGGACACCTCCGACAGTAGAAGACGGGCATGACGCAGCTGAACAATGTGATGCGGTAAGTCAGTCGGTAACTTACGTTCAGCAGGGACAGGAGATCGCATCCCAATGTATGGAACAGTGTTGGTTTTGTACAGCTTGAGCTGTTCGGCGTAGTTGGGTAGGTGTGTTGCGGTTGCCATTTCCCAGCGGTGCGTTGTGGTGGCGTGCTCCGGCTGTGTGTGCAGTCTGCAATGTGCACGCTCCGAGGTTGCTGTGAGCTCTGTGTAGTCGTAGGGAGACAGGACTTGTGTTCTGTTTGCTTGTTTGGAGGACACGGGCCCTCTTCCCA
This sequence comes from Calotriton arnoldi, assembly GCA_963921515.1. Classification (NCBI taxonomy): domain Eukaryota; kingdom Metazoa; phylum Chordata; class Amphibia; order Caudata; family Salamandridae; genus Calotriton; species Calotriton arnoldi. Next base: position 22,840 of record CAWUFW010026689.1, read on the forward strand.
CATGCTTCTCAGACAGTTCAAGGTCAGTGATGTGTGACTCCTTCCAATTAACTTGCATGTGGCCGACATGGGGGAGTGTTTTCTTCTTTCTTCCCCGTCCGTTGTGTGCTTCTGTGATATGCGCTATCTGCCCTGTGGTCGGTCTCCTCGGCATGCCTGTGTTGGTCTATTCTTGGACAATGGCTGTATTCACCGGCTTCTGTCGTAGGGCTGTGGTTTCGGAGTTGGAATGGAAGGTCATTCAGTGCTGTCTGCTCTCCCTTGGGTGGGCGGCAGGCTGCCTTTCCACTCTGCGTTGGGCCTTGTGTGTGAATGTTATTCTTGGGCCACCTGTTGTCGGTCCCCGGGCTCTTTGGTGTTCCGTTTTATATGTCTTGTTCATATGTGCAGGGTGGTATGGGTGTTTCAGTGTGGTACTGGCGTTCCTCTTCCCGAAGGGGCCCTGCTTCTCCTAGTTGGTGTTGCCGCCGCTGTGTGCTTCGCCATGTTTGTTACACTGGGGTGTGTCCTGCTGTTGCGTGTCTTCACTGACATGTGTGCGTCGGTTGTGTGGCGTTGGGTGTTGTCCGTGAATTGGGCGTTGGGGACATGTCTGTGGCAGGCCTGTCACGTGTCATGTGCGTTCGGGGTGGGGCTGATGTGTGTGCTGCTTGGTTGTGTCCCTGTGTCTGTGTGCGACGCATGCATGGCGCTGCGGTTGGCCTCTGCGTTGTGCGCATGTGTGGCGGCGTCATCGGCGCTTTGGGGCCGTGACGGGGTGGTTGGTTCCTAGTCCCAGGTGGTGTGTACACATGTGTTCCGCGATGTTACGATTTGGCCTGTGTGTCATATGTGGATGCAATGGTGGATGTGTAGTGTACACGCGCTGGTGGGGGGTTGTCCGCTTTTTCCGCCCTTGCACTGTGTGCGCTGTTTGCATGCACTTGTTGTGTGTGTGCCTACCTGCGTCTCCGTGGTACGTTGCGTCCTTGGTGGTGCATCAGCAGGAGCATGGGGAGGGCCTGCAGTGCTGGATTCATGCTCGGGAGCCGCTTCTTCGTTGTCCGTGCTCGGCATCCGTGTTGCCGCCTCGGTTTCATCGTGCGGTATCTCTTGGCCGTGGGAGCCGTTTGTTTGCGGCATCGTAATTTATGCGCCGGGCGGGACGTGTTTCGTCGGACGGTGTGTGTCAGTTGTGCTGCGCCGCTACGTGTACGGGCGCACTTTGATGGCGGACGGTGTTGCTGGCTTGCCGGCGGTGTTTGGCCTACTTTTCGCATCGTAATTGGGCGGGCGTGTGGACTGCTGCGTGCCGGCGGTAACTGGTGCTTTTTGCATCCGCCAGCACGGCGGTGGTGCTTCCGCCCGCCATCGTAATGAGCCCCATAGTATTTAATTTTCAATTTTTTTTATTTCTTCTGTTTTTTAAATATTTTTTGTTGTTGTTGACATTTTGTTTGTTTTTAATTTTGAACTGACTGGAGTGGGAATAGTACATTTTACCCCTCAGCAATCCAACACTTTCCCTACTGTTGCACTCACTGGAGTGGTAATAGTAATTTTTACCGTTCAGCTATCCAACACTTTCCCTACTGTTGCACTCATTGGAGTGGGAATAGTCATTTTTACCCCTTTGCTATCCAACACTTTCCCTACTGTTGCACTGACTGGGGTGGGAATAATACATTTTATCCCTCCGCTATCTAACACTTTCCCCTACTGTTGCACTTACTAGAGTTTGAATAGAAATTTTTACCACTCCGCTATCCAACACTTTCCCTACTGTTGCACTCACTGGAGTGGTAATAGTAATTTTTACCGTTCCGCTATCCAACACTTTCCCTACTGTTGCACTCATTGGAGTGGGAATAGTCATTTTTACCCCTTTGCTATCCAACACTTTCCCTACTGTTGCACTGACTGGGGTGGGAATAATACATTTTAGCCCTCCGTCTATCTAACACTTTCCCTACTGTTGCACTTACTAGAGTGGGAATAGTAATTTTTACCACTCCTCTATCCAACACTTTCCCTACTGTTGCACTGACTGGAGTGGGAATAGTACATTTTACCCCTCCGCTCTCCAACACTTTCCCTACCATTGCACTCATTGGAGTGGGAATAGTAGTTTTTACCCATCCGCTATCGAACACTTTCCCTACTGTTGGACTGACTGAAGTGGGAATAGTACATTTTACCCCTCCGCTCTCCAACACTTTCCCTACCATTGCACTCATTGGAGTGGGAATAGTAGTTTTTACCCATCCGCTATCCAACACTTTCCCTACTGTTGGACTGACTGGAGTGGGAATAGTACATTTTATCCCTCCGCTATCCAACACTTTCCCTACTGTTGCACTCACTGGAGTGGGAATAGTAATTTTTACCGTTCCGCTATCCAACACTTTCCCTACTGTTGCACTCATTGGAGTGGGAATAGTAATTTCTACCCCTTTGCTCTCCAACACTTTCCCTACTGTTGCACTGACTGGGGTGGGAATAATACATTTTATCCCTCCGCTATCTAACACTTTCCCTACTGTTGCACTAACTAGAGTTTGAATAGAAATTTTTACCACTCCGCTATCCAACACTTTCCCTACTGTTGCACTCATTGGAGTGGGAATAGTAATTTTTACCCCTCCGCTATCCAACACTTTACCTACTGTTGCACTCATTGGAGTGGGAATAGTCATTTTTACCCCTCCGTTCTCCAACACTTTCCCTACCGTTGCACTTATTGGAGTGGGAATAGTAATTTTTACCCATCCGCTATCCAACACGTTCCCTACTGTTGCACTCACTGGAGTGGGAATGGTAATTTTTACTGTTCCGCTATCCAACACTTTCTCTACTGTTGCACTCATTGGAGTGGGAATAGTAATTTCTACCCCTTTGCTATCCAACACTTTCCCTACTGTTGCACTGACTGGGGTGGGAATAATACATTTTATCCCTCCGCTATCTAACACTTTCCCTACTGTTGCACTTACTAGAGTTTGAATAGAAATTTTTACCACTCCGCTATCCAACACTTTCCCTACTGTTGCACTCATTGGAGTGGGAATAGTCATTTTTACCCCTCCGTTCTCCAACACTTTCCCTACCGTTGCACTTATTGGAGTGGGAATAGTCATTTTTACCCATCCGCTATCCAACACTTTCCCTACTGTTGCACTCACTGGAGTGGGAATTGTAATTTTTACTGTTCCGCTATCCAACACTTTCCCTATTGTTGCACTCATTGGAGTGGGAATAGTAATTTCTACCCCTTTGCTATCCAACACTTCACCTACTGTTGCACTGAGTGGGGTGGGAATAGTAGATTTTATCCCTCCGCTATCCAACACTTTCCCTACTGTTGGACTCATTGGAGTGGGAATAGTAATTTTTACCCCTCCGCTATCCAACACTTTCCCTACTGTTGCACTGACTGAAGTGGGAATAGTACATTTTATCCCTCCGCTCTCCAACACTTTCCCTACCATTGCACTCATTGGAGTGGGAATAGTAATTTTTACCCATCCGCTTTCCAACACTTTCCCTACTGTTGGACTGACTGGAGTGGGAATAGTAAATTGTATCCCTCCGCTATCCAAAACTTTCCCTACTGTTGCACTCACTGGAGTGGGAATAGTAATTTTTTTTTTCACAACAAAATGTTATTGTTGACAGGCAAGATGAGCCCAGGAGTGGCCCGGGCAATACATCATATACATGGAATGGCATTAATAGAGATGTCAACATTTTACAATAAGTTCGCTGAAGAATAAGAGATATACGTGCCCGAACTAAACAAAAGAAAACCTCATAAACCATGAACAACAGTGTCACAGCGTACATCCATGTAATTTGTGGTAGTGACTCCGATCACAACATATCAATGTATGGACAATGAGTCAAAGTGCGCATACCCAGTTGCTGATCATTATGGCAAATCTTCAGCACAGGGGGCTGGAGGGAGAGGTTCCAGATATATACCTTGATAGTCGGCCCATGGCTTCCATATTTTTAGATGTTTCTGGGGACATCCCCGCGCTTTGAAAATCGGAAGTTCCAGCCCCATGGAGAAATCAAGGCCCCTCTTCCATACCCCGACAGAGGGTGGGAGAGTCGCCTTCCAAGCCCTAGCAATATCGAGCATTCACTAAAGTAAGCCCTAGAAACAACAGATGCCTTTTGTACCTATTACCTCCGATTCCAAACGTAATATGTATCATGGTTAAGCGCGGACACCGTGAAATATCCCACCCAAGACCTCAGAGAGACAAGTCAATACCCTGCGCCAGACCCGCGATAGGGTGGTGCAGTCCCATATAGTGTGAAGGAAAGCACCATCCGCCTGCCCACAGCGCAGGCACATGGGGGAGTCGATCATGCCTGCATGCCAAAGTCTACAACGTGTAAAGTAGACCCTTTGGAGGTATTTAAATTGCATAAAGCATAGGCGCGCCGCAATGGCCACACCCCGCGGGGATTCGAGAGCCTCCATCCAGTCATCTTCATCGAGCCGACCCAGGTCCTCCTGCCAGGCCTCTCTAGTCTTGTGAAGTGTGTTGTGGCTATTAGTGACCAGGGTGCGGTATAACGCTGTGATTTTGTGTGAGCCCATCGCACCCATAATCACTTTGGCCTCAATGGGGTTGAAGTCGGGGATGGTGTCTTGTCGCGCAAGATAGGGAGATATCGCGTGGCGAAATTGGAGATACTTGTAGAATTGGGATCGGGGCATTTGGAAGTCGGATAGTAGTTGTTAAAAGGATTTAAGGGTCTGGCCTTGGAGAATAGCCCCAATCGTCGAGATGCCGATGGCATCCCAGCCCGCAAACCCGGACAGGTCAAGCAATTGCGCTAAGAGGCCATTGCGCCAAAGTGGGGTCTCCTTTGTGAGTCTGTCCCACCACATGATCCTGCGCAGGGTCTGCCCCCAGGTCACAAAGACGATCCAGGGCGCAGGTGGCAGCGACTTGAGAGTCGTGCTGGCATACAGATTCGTGTGTAGCGATTTATAGCCCAGCAGCCAACGTTCGAGCGCATAGGCAGGGTCACCGCGATCCCCATACCACCAATCGTTAAGGATAAGGAGATGTGATGCTGCGTAATACGACTGAATATCTGGGGTCGCAAAGGCCCCCACAGTACGTGGATTGGTAGCACATTCGTAGCGCGACCCGCACAGCGCCTCCCCCAGAGAAAGTGGCTGAGGATCGAGTTTAATTGCCGAAACCAGGCATGTGGTATGGGGTAGGGATGATTTTGGAGTTGATATAGTAAATAGGGCAATGAAACCATTTTGAAGATGGCCGACCTGCCAAGCAGCGGCAGCGGCAGTGGCAGCTGCGACCAGGAGCTCACTTGTTGTTTAATCCGGGGTAGCAGTGGGGCCAGGTTTTTAGTCCAAGAGCCGGATTGGGACAAGGACAGGAACACCCCAAGGTATTTAAAGCCGTCTAGGGCTACTGTGACCTACTGCACCCAGGTTCCGAGTTGATCATCACCACATAGAGGCCACAGATAGGACTTGGAGGCATTCATATAGAGACCAGAGCTTTGGCCAAAGATTTCCATTATATGAAGCAGGCACGGACCAGATCTATTCGGACGCATAAAAAAGAACATCACGTCGTCGGCATAAAGTGCTATGCGGTCGGATACCTCGCGCGACCACTCGAAACCATATATTTGGGCGTCAATTCGCACCCATGCCGCGAGTGGTTCGGAAATAGTAATTTTTACCCCTCCGCTATCCAATACTTTCCCTACTGTTGCACTAATTGGCGTGGGAATAGTAATTTTTACCCCTCCGCTATCCAACACTTTTCCTACTGTTGCACTAATTGGAGTGGGAATAGTCATTTTTACCCATCCGCTATCCAACACTTTCCCTAAGTTGCACTGACTGGAGTGGGAATAGTAAATTTTATCCCTCCGCTATCCAACACTTTCCCTACTGTTGCACTCATTGGAGTGGGAATAGTAATTTTTACCCCTCTGCTATCCAACACTTTCCCTACTGTTGCACTCATTGGAGTGGGAATAGTCATTTTTACCCCTCCGCTATCCAACACTTTTCCTACTGTTGCACTGACTGGAGTGGGAATAGTAAATTTTATCTCTCCGCTATCCAACACTTTCCGTGCTGTTGCACTCACTGGAGTGGGAATAGTAATTTTTACCCCTCCGCTATCCAACAGTTTCCCTACTGTTGCACTGACTGGAGTAGGAAATTTAAGTTTAACCCCTTCGTTGCTCATAGCGAGCTCAGCTCGTCATGCTGCGCGGTCGGGCTGTGCGCATGACGAGCTGAGCTCGTCACGACCACACCCGCGATCGGAATGTCCAGCACCTGGGCGGAATTCCGATCGCGGCGAAGCAGTTAAAGATTTTTAAATTGTTTCATGTTTTTGGCGCTGATTCACAGAACTAATCTGAGACCAAATCCTAAACTTACTACTTTTGGTATTCACAGAAGGCACTTACGATTTTCGGTATTCACAGAATGCACTTACGACTACTGACTTTATGTCCGCAATCGGGCCGGAATTCCCGCACTCGGGGTGGAAATCCTGCATTTGTGCTGGAATTTCTGCTCCCGGGCCGGAATTTCTGCTTCAGGGCCGGAAACTCCGCTCTCGGGCCGGAATACCTGCACTCTGGCCGTTGATCATTTTCCTCAAGTGTAAACACCTGTCCAAGTGCCTACCATCCCCCACCATGCATCAGCTGACACACTGTAGCCAATCCCAGCCCTGCAGCATGTATGAATGCAGAGCAGACACACACAAACTCTTTCAACATGTCGCTGAATGTGTTTGTTGCTCTGCCCCTTGCCATGAGGCAAGAAGGCTTGAGGAGGAGGAGGAGAAGGAGGAGAGTAGAGAGGATCTTCAGACAAAGGATCAACCTATTTGGGATGTCCAGCCAAGATGTCAGGGCCAGATAGCGTTTCCCTCCAGAAGTCATCTTGGAGATGGTATGTGAGTGGGAGCAGGAACTTGACTCTGTGACCTGCAGCTCCCATGCCATTCCAGCCTATCTCAAGATCCTTTCTGCACTCCATTTCTTTGCCACTGGGTCATTCAAAAGGATCTCCAGTGACCTTGTGGGCATTTCCTAGGCAAGCCAGTCGCGGTGCTTGCATCAGGTACTGAGATGCATCACTGCAAGAGCCCACCACCACATACGAATGTCCCATACACTGGCCATGACACAAAGGGCAGCTAGAGATTTCTATCTCATTGCTCGCTTCCCACGTGTGCTGGGTGCAATTGATTGTACCCATGTGGCCCTTCCGCCACCCACCGCATTGCACACATCTTCTGCAACATACACTGATGGCATTCCATCAATGTGCAAACTGTCTGTGATGCCAGTGGGAGATTCATTGATGTGCATGCAGTGTTTCCAGGCAGTACCCATGACAGCTTTGTATTCCGTATGTCAACTCTTGCCCGGCGGATGGCTGCAGGAGAATTTGGCAACATGCGGATACTGGGTAAGTACCAAGCACTAAAAATGAGGGATATGTGTGAATGAAATGTATGAATGCCACCTTACATTAACAACTATTGTACAATAAGAATCATAAAGCAACATACACGGTCTCAACAGACACTTCATGTACCAAAGTATAGATCATGTCCTGTGTAAATCAAAGAGGGAAATGTTACCAATTGCCCTTTCTTCCCTCCTCAGGCGACGCTGGGTTTGCACTCTCCCCGCAACTCCTCACCCCTTACAGACGTGCAACCACTGTACCTCAGTGTAGGTACAATAGGGCACACATACGAACTCGAGCCATCATAGAGCGCACTTTTGGTCTGTTGAAGTTGCGATTCAGATGTCTTGACCGTACAGGGGGTGTGCTGATGTACTCCCCTGAAGTTGTGTGCAAGATCATATTAGCCTGTTGTGTTTTGCACAACATAGCTTTAAGGCTTGGCTTACACATACCTCTTGTACCTCGGCTAGCTCTGAATCCGGGAAACCGGGCCATTGCACATAACCGAGGTCAGGGTATGCAAGTCTGTGATCAGCTGGTTGCCATGTTTTTCAACTGAGCAACCTGTTGTGTCATGGACAAAATGTGGCTTGCAGTCTGTTGTCAATGATGATAGTTGGATAATTACGACTCTGTCCAAAAATTCTATCCTGAGACTACTTTGCAAGCCACACTAACTGCATGTAAACCACAGCTGTTGACATGAGTCGAATGATTGACCATACACCAGGTCATGTGCCCATGTCAGCGATCAGTGTAGTGGATGTCCCTAAGGAATCTATTGACGCAGAGGAAAACATTGACATGTTCTGAGAGACCTTCCCGGACCTTATGAGGATGGGTTTCTGAATCACAAAAGGGCATAACTATTGCATTCTCAGAGTCTTTGCCCTCAACAGATTTGACTCCCCACAAATGATGGGCCCACAACGTGAGTGACGATGTTATGGGTGAATCTGGCACTATGTGTCTGGGATACACAGCACTGCTTCCCCCAATTTTCTGTAACACAACACACAACTCTTGTGTTGAGCACTAAATATGGACTACATGTATCATAATGCAAAGGAGGAGAAAACTAAATTGGGGTTTGATGTTGTGTCAGCCCCCTTGTCCGAGCCACAATGTCATTAAATGGTCTGTTCCCCCTTTTGTTACATGTCTATGATTTTCTCCTGCACTGTCATTTCAGGTTTCTCCGCTACAGAACAGCAGGATGGCAGTGGATTTGATCTGTGATTGTGAATAAATCAGAATGAATACAACATGGCTGTCAACTACTTCCTGTGATGTACTTCCTGTCTCCCACTTCCTGTATATCATTTCCTTTATGAAATAAT